>WEKY01012191.1:324608-340499 GCA_013390045.1 Picathartes gymnocephalus
AGACCCCGAGCCCCCCGGCATCTCCGTGTCCCCCCCAGCCCCAGTCCCTGAGCCCCCCGATCTCCGGCAGTCCCCGCGCAGTCTCGAACCCGCGGCCCCTTGTGCATGCTGTCAGAGGCCTGAGCAGAGAACGATCAGGCAGATTTGCTGCAGTTTGGGACAGAGAGAAAACTCTCTCACGGGACTCCTAGGAATTGTTTTGAGAACAGCAAAGTATAAGAATGTAAACATACTGGCACCTGGTCATTTCCATAAAAGAGGTTGGACCTCTGTTGTTATTCCTGATTAACCAGTAGCTTTAAGGGGCTGTTAATATCCTTAACCAATAATATGATACTTGAGTCCGTTTGTTATAAAAGACGGGGGATTTTGAATAAAGTACAGTTGGAGTACTCGGGCTAAAAGTGGGGTTTTTTCGGATCTTTATGCCGCGTACCGCAGAGAACAGCGACAGCGCCTGGCTCGAGCTTCGCGCCGCGGTCCCGTGTCCCTCGCGGCCGCCGTAGGGCGCGCAGCCATGGCGGCGCGGGAGAGCTCGCTGGTGGCCGCCGTGCTGGCCCATTCGGGCCGCCTCGACAAGGAGCACCTGAGAGCCCGCGTCCGCCGCCTCTCCCGCCGCGTCGAGGAGCTCAAGGCAAGGGACGGCAGCGGCGGAGGGTTGGGGAAAGCAGGGAGCGCGGGGAGAGACGCGGGGTCGGCGCTGAGGCGGAGCCGGTCAGGACTGGGTGTCCAGCCTTGGGTCAGCTCGGGGTGCCCAGCCTTGGTTTGGACCGCGTGTCCAGTCCTAGTTCATCCCGAGGTGCCCCAGCCCTGGCAGGCTCCCTTACCCCGCTCCCGGCGGTCCCGTCCCACTGTCCCCGAGGTGACGCTGTCCCCGCTGCTCGCTGTCCTCAGGGAGAGGTGTGCACCGTGCTCAACAAGAAGTACATCGAGTTCCTGCCCGAAATACAGAACACAGAGGAGCTGGTGGCTCAGGTGGAGGGACTGACCAGCAACATCGACCTACTCAAGGCAGGCATCGAGAACGAGGTGACTCCGGGGGGACATTCTGCTCCATCCTAGCCCAGATTTGGAGCCCCCACCCCAGCATGGGGTGTTTGGTCACAGCCCCAAACCTGCCAGAGCTCAGAGTGTTTGAACATTTTAATGGTCGGGTTTTGGGGTTTGTGGCAGGACTTGATGATCCTGGCGGGTGCCTTCCAGCTCAGGAGATTTTGTGATTCTGTGTCTGAGATCCCTGGGTGATATCAGCCCTAAAGAATGCCATGTGTGTGCGTTAAGAAGCTGTCATTAAGGGATTGTCACCCTTGTGTAGGTGGAAAATTGTGTCACAGTGTCCTTCAGAGAGAAGGACCAGCCTTGGCTATGGCAGGGGCTGTGACACAGGAATAGAAAGGATGGAGCTTTTTTCCTCCTCACCAAATCATTCTGTGAGCAGAAATAAATGGTAAATGAAATTTCAAGTAAGAGGAAGATGCGTGTGCTAACAACTGCTGTCAATCAGCTGAAAACTTGTTATTTTAGGTCCAGCAAGATCTAAAGGTCGCTGCTGCTGAGTTCACAGAGCTGAAGCAGCAGCTGGAGAAGGACACACTGGTCCTGAGTGTCCTGCGAAAGCTGCAGGAGGTGAGGAGGAAGAGCAGGAAAACCCTGCTCCTCAGTCTGAGCCATTATTCTGGGCTTCTCTTTGGAGTGAGAGCAGAGCTGCAGTGACACCTGTGTGTGTTTGGCCTTTGCAGATTGACACAGCCATCAAAGAGTGCTACTCTGCTCTGCTGGAGGAAGAGTACGTGACAGCAGCTCAGCAGCTGGAGAAGGTACCCGTGGTGGTCAGTGCCTGGCTGGGTTGCAGGGAGTGGTTTTCCCTGGCAGGAGCAGCACTGACCCGAGCTGTGTTTGCCCTCCCACACCAGGCACGGAGCAGCATCAGGAGGCTGGAGTCCCGCAGGGGCTTTGAGCTGAAGATCCTGAAGGCCCTGAGCACAGAGCTCACAGTGCAGGCACAGAACATCATCTACCACCTCGGGAAGGAGTGGCAGAAACTCATTGTGTGGAAGCTTCCCCCTTCCAAAGGTGCTCCCAGGTTTTGTTTCACTCTTTCTGCCTCACTGACGTGCCTGTTTTCACCTGCAAGGTGGCAGAACTGCTGGGCTGAGGGGCTTGAACAAGCTCTTGCCCTGGGGAGGGGAAGATCTTTGCTTCTGCTGTGATGCTGTGACACGGTGACAGCCCTGGGTGTGATTTGTGTGCAGGAAGCAGCAGCCTGGAGGCCGTGGTGCTGTCGGAGCTGCACCTGCACACGGTGCCAGCCCAGGATGAGGACGCTGGTGTCCCACCCGTGGCTGCTGTGCTGCAGGCCTTGGCTGTCCTGGGAGAGCTGCACTCCAAGCTCAAAGATTTTGGTAAGACAGACCCCAGAAGCAGCGCCAGTAGCTCAGGGAGGGTAGTTCAGGCTTGTTTTAACACCCAGTGGTATCCACTTCACTCCAGCAGGACACTGGAAAGCTTCTCTCTCTCTCCTGGCTTGTGTTTCCCACTGAGCTGGATGCTGTGGCACTTACTATGATGCCTTGGATTTTAGCTTTCATATTTATTAAATCCTGTAGTACTTAGTGTGTAACTCTGAACTGTCTTGTAACCTGTTAGCTGCTGCTCTCTCAGACTATGACAGACATAACAAACCTCTCCAGGTTGGCTCTGCAAGGACAATTCGGACTGTGCTGGGCCCAGAAACTGTAAACCAACATCTTGAGAAAGGGGGGGCAAGCTGGGGAGAATTACAACAGTAGCTGAAGTTATAATTGGCAAATTTATGTTGATGTGCAAATGGACCAAAACCTATAACTGTGTCAAGAGCTCGTGACTTGTTGTCCATCTTGGGGTCTGGTAGCCCAGGATGTGCTCCCCAGGGTGTGCCTTTGAAGGCCTTCAAATAAATATTCACTTTTATTCTCTTACACCTGTCTAGTCTCTGTTTCCAGGTAGCCAATTCAGGCATCAATTAATAGGAAAATATTTATCCCATTATTCACCTGGAATTATTTCTCTTTTCCTGACAATTCAGTGTACTTTTGATCTGTGACTGTGTGGTTTCATAGCCTGATGCTTAAAGAGTTTTACCTCATTAGTCATTCCCTGATAGAGCTGGTCCTTGCACTTCTTGCAGTCTCTAAATCCAGAACAGTCAGGGCTGGACCTCACTGGAGCAATCTGCTGTTGGAAAAACTCTCTTTTTCCCTTTCCTCAGGCCACTTGTTGCTGCAGTACATCCTGAAGCCGCTGATCTCACACCCAGCTCTGGTGCCAGTCCCAGAGGAACAGCCCCGTGTGTTCATCCTGAGGTTCAGGTCCCAGGAGCTGGCAGTGGAGAAGTCCTCTCCTATGGAGGTGTTTGACAAGATGAAACTGGTTTTTGAAGCTCTGCACAAATACCTGCTAAGTAAGTTCCTCTCTTTTGGAATTAATTATGATCAGTGCCTTGTTCATTAAATGAGAGTTTTCTAGAATATGTGGTTGTTAAGCAGCATTATGTGCAAGGAAAATGAAGGAGGAGGAGCTTTTGAACTGATGGAGGGTCTGGCTCAGGAAGCAGCTGTATTAAAATCCATTTTTCTTCTCTCTGGGATGCAGAAGTGCCTTTGGAGCAGCCTGGGGAAGGCAGAGTCACCGTGGCAGAGCTGCTGGGGAAGATCATCTGGGCCGAGCTCTCAGACTTCCTCATCCACAACTGCCTGGTGAACTCCATCCCAACCAGCAGCAGCAAACTGGAGCAGTACAAAGAGGTGGGTCCCAAAATCCCCCTCAGGTTTGAGCACAGAGCCCAGGCACTCCAGGGTGAGGTCGTTCCAGTGGTTAGTGCCCTCCAACACCTCATTCATCCTTTGCTTTCAGCTTTGATACCCAATTTTAACTTCGTTCCCTGATTTTAGGAGACTGTGCTAACACAGAACACATCTGCTCTCCTCAGGTGATTGCATCCACAGAGGAATTTGAGAAAGCTCTGAAGAAGATGCAGTTTTTGAAGGAAGACACCACTGCCTTGCTGAAATACGCCTCCAACGTGGGCTCCCACTTTGCCAATAAGAAGTGCCAGGATGTGATCATGGCAGCCAGGAGCCTGATGACCTCAGAAATCCACAACACTGTGAAGGTAACTGGGGATGCCTCACACAGCTTTTCCACCTGGAAAAATACCTGCTGGGCAGGGATTGCCTGGAACAGCCAAGTCCATTGTCTTGTAGAGCACTAAATGCTCTTGTGAAGCAAAAAGCTTGAAATTTAAAAGCTAAACAGACTAAGCTGTTTAAAAGTATGCTTTGCTTAGTATTTAAGGTGAATAAAATGAACAGTTACTAGGCCTGGGAACAAGATAAGAAAGAAATGAACAGTTACTGAGAACATTTACTGAGCCTCCATAAACAAGATACGGGAAGCATGCAAGGGTGAAAATACAGAGCTACAGGGGGCCCTGGAGGTAAGGAAGACTGCTCAGACCTTGAAAAACACACTGTGGGGATGGGTAAAGTTAGGAAATGAATACATAATAATACATACTAGAGGGACAGTGTAATTCTATCCATATGTAACATTCCCCGTGTGCCCGGCGCTGGAATAAACAGACCTCCCTTGCAACTGACAGGAGTTGTGGAATTGTACTGCAGATCACTTGGTTATTAGGGATCACGGCAGACAATTTCTAAATATTTTTAATAGTGCCGCAGTTTGAGTCTTAAATCTCTGCCATTCAGCACTTCTTAATCTTGCAGATTCTCCTTTCTGAGCTCTAAATTCTGTTACCCTCTCTTGTTTTCCCTTAGATCACACCTGATTCCAGGAAAGCCCTCCCAGAGCTCCCTGATCCTGGGTCAGGAGACCACCTGCAAGTGCACAGACCCTGCAGCCTCCTGCACAGTGGGGCAGTGAGCTTGGGGAGCGAGAGCAGGCTGAGCCCCTTCACCCTGTGCCTGCCCACCTGCCGTATCAGCTCCTCTGTGCAGCAGCTCATGGAGCTGGCTTATAACACCCTGCTGGAGGCCACAACCAGCACGGATCTCTGGTAGGAATTATTTGGCCTTCATTAGTTATCATCATTTATCAAATTAATACTTATTTATTTAGGTAATTTGAGTGTCAGCCTCCAGCAACACCAGGCAACTGATAATAGATTTAGAGAACTTTAAAACAATAGAAAATACAAAAATTAGAATCAGTCATCACTCTTGTTTTGGATGTATCCCTGGGTTTGGGAAGGAGACTGACACTGCTGCAGGCTCTTCCTTCAGGTTCAGCAGCCCTTGGAGTTCAGGTTTTTAGAAAAATCAGTTGTTTAGAAAAACAAAACCCATCTCTTTTTCCCCAAAACCAAGTTCTGGCCCCGCTTTGAGCAGAGTCCTTGCTGTGTTTGTGCCTGTGAAAGCAAAGAACTCCAGCCCTGCAGCTGGCAGGGCTCTTGGGGAAAAACAAACAGGATCCACATAAACTTAACTTCAAAAAGCAGAGACCCCAGCCCTGAAGCAGCAGATTTGCCCAGGTAACAGCGGCCCTCGAGGGGCAGAGAGAGGGCTGAGTGTCCCTGCACACCTGGAGGGGCAGGGACAGTGTCGCCTTTGTTCTGGCCTTTCAGCTGTCTCCCTTCCACACTGAACCTCAAGGTCACCACAGCCTTGGCGAGTTTCCCAGAGTGTTGACAGTGCTGTCATTGATCCTGACAATCCCCTCTTTGTGCCAGTGCTTCACTGCTGATGAAAGCTTGCTGTGGGGCAGGCTGAGGGTGGGCTGGGAGCAGGACATGAATGCCAGGCTGACCTGAGCCCTCTTTCCCTTGTAGCTCTTTGCAGCTCTTCGAATGCGTCCGCAACATCTTCCAGCTCTTCTGTGAGGTAGTGCCCACGTACCACAGGTGAGCGTGTCCACGTTTCCTGTTCACAATGCTGTTGGGACAGTCCCACTTATCCACCAGATCAGCAACAATTCAGTCTATTATCAAACCATACCTGTGCAAAGCAGGTGCTTGAGAGTTTCTGTGTTGTCGATCTTACGGTCAAGGGCGTGGGTGAAGTTCTCACACAGCTGTATTTGTTTCTAGCCACGTAACTTTGAGCCCAGGTCTGATGCACAGATTTTTCATGATTTTTTCCTGTGAAAAAAAGAGCAGCAATGAAGGTGGAAAGTTCACAATCCTCTCAGAGAACTTCTCTCCCTTTTCCTCACCGTGACTTTGCTGTAACAAAATACATTCCTGTTGAAAGTCCGTGGCTGGAAACAGCGTGGGATAACACAGGGTTCAATGCCTCAGTGCCACTTCAGGCTCTTTTCCTGCCAGTTCCTGTGGGGATATGAGAGGTTAAATGTTTTTACTCTAATGTCAGTCAGGCCTTACTAGCACCATCTGCTGCCAGACCGTGCCTTTCTCAAGGGTAAACACAACCACTTTTCTAACAGAACCAGCTGTAAATAAACCCATTTCTTCTTTTCCCTTCTTGCTGGGCCAGGGAGAACCTGCAGAAGCTGCCCCAGCTGGCTGCCCTCCACCACAACAACTGCATGTACATCTCCCACCACCTGCTCACCCTGGGCCACCAGTTCCGCTACGGCAGCGCCAGCCTGCTGAACGGCGGGGCTGCCACCTTCGTGGACCTGGTGCCTGGCTTCAGGAGGCTGGGTAACTTCCCACCTTTCCCTCTTGAAATCTGCTCCTGGATCACCTGGGAATCCACCCTGGCAGTTGGTGCTGAGTGGTTTCAGGGAGGTGTGGCTGCTCACTCAGTGCCAGCTGTGGATTGGTGGTTTTTGGATAGGTGGCGAAAATATTTTCTGAGTTAGGAAGTTGTGGCTCTTTGACACTCATATTTTCCTGTCCTAAGCTTAGTCCCAAGAGCAGTTCAATATCCAGCAAGATGTAACACTGTGTTTTGGGATCTGCTGCTCAGTCCTTTGATATTTCAGAAATAAATCCAGAGATAAGTTTGTGTCAGCTAACAGGAGCCATCCACAATTCATTTGCTTTCTGCTTTTTCCCAGCAGTGTTGTAGCAATGCAAGCTGCAAGAGCTCACTGGTTAAACTGGCTCTGGGAGACTGTTTGGAGCCTGGAAATTTGATTAAAAATAAAACATTATAGCAAGTTCATTATTCAGCACTTACAGTCATAAATAGGCAGAGCAAATTTAGTAATTGCTTAATTGCTTCTCTCTGCTTGTTTTGCTCCTAAAGGGGTGGAGTGTTTTCTGGCCCAGATGCGAGTGCAGAAGGGAGAAATCCTGGAGAGGCTGTCGAGTGCCAGGAATTTTTCCAACATGGATGATGAAGAGAATTACTCTGCAGCAAAGAAAGCCATAAAGCAGGTAAAGAAGGCAGAGAAAGAACATCCCAGTGCCTGCAGCTACCTTGGGGAGGGTACAGTGTAATCTCAGTCCTGAGAGCTGTGGAACTGCTAAAAAACCTCTTTTCTGACATGTTTGGGTGGGGGTTTTTTTGTCCTGGGCTGTGCCTTTTGCAGAATTGCTCCGTTGTTTCTCCCCATTTGTGCTCAGCTGATCTCCTGGTGCCTTTCCCAGTGTTGTTTCTGGTGTCACACCCAGCTGCTTCATTGCAGGTGCTGCACCAGCTGAGGAGGCTGGGCTTGGT
Source organism: Picathartes gymnocephalus (assembly GCA_013390045.1). NCBI lineage: Eukaryota > Metazoa > Chordata > Aves > Passeriformes > Picathartidae > Picathartes > Picathartes gymnocephalus. The sequence continues at coordinate 332,234 of WEKY01012191.1, forward strand.
GTGGCAGGATGTGCTCCCAGTGAACGTGTACTGCAAGGCCATGGGGACCTTACTGAACACAGCCCTGGCAGAGATTGTCACCAGGATTGCTGCCCTGGAGGTAACAGCCATGGGGGGCTGCTGGGGACAGCATTTGTGACCTCCAGGAACTCTCCCCAAAATCACAGTTCAGGGCAGCAGGTCACTCAGACAGAAATCATGATCACGTGTCTGTGGGAAATGTTCACAATCCCAATTTTTCATTTCACTTGGCACTCCAGAAATAAACCTCACTTCTGTGTTCGTGTTTTCCCCATTCCAGGATATCTCTGCAAAGGATGCAGACAGGCTCTACTCACTCTGCAAGATCATGATGGAGGAGGGACCCCAAGTTTTCACCCCTCTGCTTGAAGAAGACAGAAATAAGAAGTACCAAGAGGAAGTTCCGGTCTATGTGCACAAGTGGATGACATTCAAGGAGCTGATGCTCGTCCTGCGGGCCAACCTGCAGGAAATTGTGGATCGGTAGGTGTTCTCCTTCCAGCTGCTTCTCCAGGCCTGTGCCAGGGAGCTGGGGTTCAGAGGAAAGGCTCAGCTCCTGGCACAGGTCCCTGGAGGCTTGTTTGAGGTGCCATTTCTGGGCAGGTTGGTGACATGAAGCTCTCCCTGTGTCCCATCCAGGTGGGCAGATGGGAAGGGGCCTCTGGCAAAGGAATTTTCGGCAGCTGAGGTGAAGAGTCTGATCCGAGCCTTGTTCCAGAACACAGAGAGGAGAGCAGCAGCCCTGGCCAAGATCAAGTGACTCTAGTTTACACCTGCACCATCTTGGGACACAGCAAGAGCAAAGTGGCACTTTCAAATCCTTACTTTGATTTCACCTTTCGTATTTGTACTGGTCTGGAAAACTTTGGGATTGGGTAAATGTTTCCTTTAGCTTGACTGGGGGGAAGGAGCATTTCCTGGCTCTGTGTTTGTGTAACCTCACCTCAGGCTGGGCACAGGACCCTGCAGGGGCATTTTCAGGGTTCAGCTGGGACTTTTCTGTGCAGTTCTACATCAGGGGACCTGCAGCCCCCTCTGTGACCTCTTTTGTCCCTGCAAAGCAGAGGTGGGACCCACAGACTTGGAGAGCTTTTGATACCCCTCCAGGAAGTGCCAAACTTTCCCACCTCAGCTTCCCCTGAGGAGCAGAGCTGAAGGGAGAGACAGTTCAGGGGGGGATGTGGGGAAAGGAGGTCCTGTGCTGAATGAACCATTGATAGGTCACAGGGTTTCTCACAGAGAGGAAAATTCTCTTACTTCTCATGGACAATATCTTGAAACTGACGTTAGAAGTTTCCCAATTGTAGAAGCCAGTTCAGCTCCTTCCTTTGTGTGTCTGTTGGGTGTGAACTGGGTAACTCTGGTGTCTTTCTGAATAATTCTTTAAGAATAATGAGAGAAATAGAAACCAATATAAAAAGGGAATGAAATGTGCAGTCACAGCATTGTCTTTTAAGTCACAAAAGGCTCTGTTTGACACTTGGCTTATTGTACATTTCTTTGGATTGAAGAACTCCCTGGGAGCATTCACGGAACCCAGCCCAGAGACCAAGGTGCTGCAAATGTGGAGCAAAGTCCTCCCTGCCCTGTGGTGCTTAGAAAAGTTTCAGTTACAGAGTTTAATGTTGTAATCTGTTGTCTCCTTGTCATTGGCACTTTCGTCATATTTCTGTTCCCATTTCCAGGCATTTGTTCACAGAATTGTAATTTGCTATTTTCTTTAATAAACTATTTATACTGAGCACGTTTGGGAGCCTGTTTGGGTTACAGTGACACAGGAGGAGCCGGTCCTGGGCTGTTCTTCTCTTGTGGGAAATGTTGCTCTGTGGAGTCCCTCCTTGCCTCATTTCTAGTGGCTCTAATTAAATAAATTAAAAAGGAAACAAGGAATCAGTACCAAAAAAAAATTTGTCCTAAAGACTTGAGCATCCGGGGAAGGAGTTCCACAGGATGCTGGGATTTGTTTGAGGGTCAAATAAGGCTGAGCACAGAGCGGGGCTTACCTGGGTGACCTGGTGGATCCAGGGCAGCAGCTGAGGCACGTTGGTGTAAACCCCGGGCTGGTTGGGCTGGGCACAGCCCTGGCCCCAGCTCACAATTCCCACCAGGCGCCACATGGAGCCATCCCAGCACACCAGGGGACCCCCACTGTCCCCCTGCGGGGCAGAGCAGGGGGTCACAGCCTGGTCTGGCTCCTTAAAACTCATCCAGTGCCGCCACCCCCTGCCAGGTGCCACCACCCCAGCTTGCTCCAAACCCTGTCCAAGCTGGCCTTGAGCACTTCAGGGAGCACCCAAACCTCAGGGCAGCCTGTGCCTCACCAAGGGTGTCCCCAGGGTGGCTGCAGGTACCTCCAGCTGTCCCTCCCTGCTCCCAGCCCTACCTGGCAGGTGTCCAGGTGTCCCTGCAGGTGTCCCCTGTTCCAGCCCTACCTGGCAGGCATCCACGTGTCCCTGCAGGTGTCCTGCACAGAGCATCCTGGCCGTGAGCTCACCCCTGTACACACAGGAGCTGTTGCACCTCCTGGTGCCAATCAGGGGCACCAGGGCCTCCTTCAGCGTCCCGGCCACCTGTGCTGGGGACAGGGACAGAGAGAAGCCAGGAGGGAAACCTCGGCAGCAGGAGGGGGCGGCAGGGGAAGGTGGGACTGCCTTGGGGGATGAGGTGTGGCCGGGCCCTCAGGAGCAGGGCTGGGATGAAGGCAGGGGGAGCATTTGGAGTGGAAGGGAAAAGGCTGCAGGCAGTGCCGAGGGACCCGAGCAGGGCACGGAGCTCACCTTGGCCAGGTGTGGTGTAACCCCAGCCCGACACCCAGCACTGCGTGCCCTGCAGCAGGTCCTGGCGGGACGGTGGCAGGCACACGGCTCGGATGGCACCTGGGGTGACAGGGACAGCTCAGAGGGGACAGCTCTGTCGGGGAGGGGCTGCAGAGCCCCCAGCCCGGCCCGGTGATGGGAAAGGCTCCTGCTCCAGGAGCTGCGGGACTGCAGGAACTCCCAGCTCTGGGCTCGCTGCCTCACCCGGGCCAGCCTGGGTGTCCTGCAAGAGGGTCAGGGCCAGGCTGGACCGGGCTTGGAGCACCCCGGGACAGGGGGAGGTGTCCCTGCCGTGGTGGGGTGGGACTGGATGGGCTTTAAGATCCTTTAATTCAAACCGTTCTGGGATTCTGGTTCTGCCGGAGCTGCTCTGGAGGGGCAGGCTCAGAAGAGGCTGGGTTTGGGCGGCTCTTCCTTGTGGGAATGGACAGAAAACTCCACAGAAGGACAGGGCAGCCCCAGGACAGCCCCAGGACAGCCCCTCACCTGAGAAATTGAGGGGCACTCGGAGCCTCATCAGGGCGATGTCGTAGTCGAGGCTGCTGTCGTTGTAGAGCGGGTGGGGGATGATCTCCTGGACCGGCACCCCGGCCTCGGGCTGGAGGGAGCTGCGGGTGACAATTCCCGCAAAAACCAGCCAGGCAGGGGCTGGGAGCTGCCTGGAACCCAGCGGGACAGGGAGTGCCGTGAGTGCGGGGCAACCAGAACTGAGGTACGGGCTAGCAGTGGGTACAGAGAGCCGGGGATGGGAACAGGGAGCCCGGGGAGGGGCACAGAGAGCCCGGGGATGGACAGAAGGAGCGCGGGGATGGACAGAAAGAGCCCGGGGTACCTGTGCACGCAGTGAGCTGCCGTGAGGATCCACTCGGGGGCCAGCACGGAGCCCCCGCAGCGGTGCTGGGAGCCCTGGCACACACTGACCTGCCAGGGCCAGCGCCCGGGGGACACGTCTGTCCCCCCCACCACCCGAGGGGTCCCCGCCTGCAGCCCACACTCTGCAAGGAACGGGAACGAGAGGCTCCAGCCCTTGGCGCAGGGAGCAGGGGAAATGGGAGGGAAGTTCTGCTGCATCCAGGCGGGGAGGCAGGAGAGGAGGGACTCACTCACCTGAGCACCGCAGAGCCACAACCCGGCCGGATTCGCAGCTGCTCCTGTCAGAATAAAGCTCTGATCAGAATAAACACCAGCCCAAATCCCCGGGGAGCTCCAGGGCGGCTGCAGCAGCTCCCGAGGGGGATTTTGCTGCCCAGCGCCTGCACATGATCGTGGTTAAAGCTGAGAAAAGGCTCCAGGAAACCCAGCCTGGCCCAGAGCTGCCCTTACCTGAGCTGCCAGCTGTCCTGCAGGCTGCCTGCCCGGCCGGGTGTCACCTGCAGGAACTGCTGCCCAGCACCCAGCCGGACATCGGGCAGCTTCACTCCCTTCTGCTGGGCCAGGCTGCAGGAGCAACAGGAAATGTCCCTGGAATGGGTCAGGAACGTGACCCTGCCACGGGAGAGCCACAATCCCGCAGTTCTGGGGTTGTGAGTTTTTAGGAATGAACTATGTGGCTGCAAGGACTTTCTGGAGCTGTTCCTGCAGGTTCCAAGCCCGGGTTTCCCCAGGGAATGGTGTGACCTGGCTCTGCTGCCCTGACAAACCCCCAGCCCTCAAGCAGCTGCTTTTGCCCAGAGCATGCCCCTGGAAAAGGGCAGCACTGCCTGTGCCGTGCCCACCTGAGGTACCCGAGGTGCTGGCAGAGCAGGGTGCCCAGGGAGGGCTCCCAGAGCTCGTGGCACACCAGGAGCCAGCCAGGATGTGCTTCCAGCCGTGCTTCCAGCAAGGAATTCGCTGTGTTTATCCTGAAAGACACTGAAGCCGTTCCATTGCACACAACCTGAGAGCTCCCTCCCTCTGAGCAGGGTCATGCACAGCCCAAGCAGGAAAAAAACCCACCCTAAACGCCAGAAAAAATCCACTTGAGGAATTAGAAACTCGAAATGAACCCGATCAGAGGGGTCACAGGCAAAGGAGTCATGACAGAATTGTTTTTCCTGTAGGATCCCTCCTTGAATGAAGCTGCACTTAGGAGAAAAGCAAAACTGCAAAATGCAGCAGGTATTGATTTTTAAAAACCTCTTTTCTGCCCCTTTCGGGGCCTGGCTCCCCTGTCCCCATCACTGTGACATCAGGCAAAGGTGCAAACCTGTGCTGGGAGCCCCCCGGACCACGGGCTCTTCCTCCTCAGCATCATCACAGGCTGGGCTCGCATCCAAATGCTGCTCCGGGGGGGAGCCCTGGCCTGGCTGGGGCTGCTTCAGCTGCTTCACTTCAGGAGACAGAGAAGGGCTTGGGGTGGGCTCAGGGGGCAGAGAAGGGAATGAGGGTGGGCTCAGGGGGCAGAGGAGGGGTTGGGGTGGGCTCACACAACCGGGCAGCCCAAAACTGGGGCCAGCCCTGCCCACTGAGGAGGTGAACGAGCCTCTCCCGGAGCGCGGCCGTCCCCCATCCCACACCAGGGCCGAGCAGGGAGCTCCCACCCCCCCACCCCACTGCTGGCACCCCAAAGTCGCTCTCAGAGGGGCAGCAGGGCTGTCCTGGGGGGGGACACTGACCCAGCAGCCACGTCCCAGCCGCTGTCCCCGCCAGCAGCCCGGTCACCCCCAGCAGCAGCAGCAGCCTCCTGAGGGTGCAGAGAGCCCCCAAAATCGCCCCTACAGGACCTGTAAGGGAGGCAGAGAGGCTCAGCGGGGTTTGTGTGTCTCTCTCAGCTCTCCCAAGCCCCTGCCCCGATTTCCAGGGCTCCCCTGCTCCTTTCCCGCGGGAGGAGCGGAGCTGAGCCGTGCCTTCTGCCGGAGCTCGGCCCCCGGAGCCGCACCCTGCTCCCAAAATCCCCAAAGAGCTCACCCACGGTGCCCTGGGCAGGGCTGTGTTCCCTCTGCTCCCCTGCCGGCCTCGGCCACCCCGGGGCTCTGCGGGGCATCCTCGGGCTCCGGGGAGGCGGCTCGGGCGGGGCTGAGCTCTGCGGGCAGCAGCGGAGCCCGGAGCAGCCGGGGCTGGGACGGGATGGAGCTGCGGGATCCCTGCTCGGCGTGGCAGGAGGAGCAGAGATCCCCAGGAGCAGCTCAGGTTGCTGTGCCTGCGCCGAGGGCACTCCCTGTCCCCAGACCCCTTGTCCACGACGCTCGTCTTGACTTCGTTTCTTTACATTAGGTGATAATGTGATGTAGTGGATTAAGTACTTTGCTCGAATACTGGTGTACTTCCTGAGTTTATTTATTCATTTCTGTGGTGAGAATAAGGATTAGGAGAAATGTAAGGTAGGCTTAAAATTTTAAAGGTAAAAAGATAGTTTATTAACGGGATTAAAAGAGGGAAAAAAGAATCTTAAAAGCTTTTAGATTTTTAAAAGAATTTTATCTAGCTCTTTTTTATTAATAATATAAAGAGATAAAACGGAGAGGCTTTTAGTCAGTTTATTGTTTTTAAAATGGGTTTTCCTTAGTTTAGTTGGAAAATGAGTTTTTCTTGTTTTGTCATGGGGACTTTTTCTGAGCTGCCCCCCTTTCCCTTCCCATTCCCTGCCTCACAAGAAGCCCCAGGAGCTCTGAGGGGGCTGCAGCTCCGGCCGGCCCAGTGGGCTCCGAGCCCCTTGGGCACCAAAACTTCCTAAAGTGGGAAAAAAAAAACCCAAAAAACCCCACAAAAGCCTGGAGCTGCTTTTTACCACCCCCACATCCCCAGCCAAGCACCTGCAGCTGTGACAGGTGAAGGACAGACCCCAGGAGTCAGGGAGAGCCTCCTGACCCTGAGATCCCCGCAGGGAACCGGCCCCACCTCCCCCGGAGCCGCGTTTTGCCTGCCTGGAGCAGAGCAGGGGCAGCAGAGCCCGGGCAGCAGCTCCCAGCTGGGCTCCTGCTGCTCCGGGTCATTTCTTGTTGCTGACAGAGGAGTTTCTAGCCCGTGGCTGGGCTGTGCTGGGGCAGGAGATGATTTTCTCCCCAGCGCAGAGCTCTGGGGGAACAGAAACCCCTGGGGCTGCTGCATCCCCTCATCCTCCTCTGGCCCAGCCCCCAAAACCGAGAGCAGCTGAACAGAACCCACGGAATAAAGGCTTTTCTTATTTACTTCTCCACCCCGGACAGACACAGCTGGTGGCTCCGTGCTCCTCACAGCGATGAATTTTTAATGCTATTTAACCGAAGAAAAGCTCCCATGAATGTTTCATGGCCTCTCCCGCAGGTTCAGGGTGAGGGTTCGTGCTGTCTCCGAGCCACACCAGGTGTGCTGTGGCACAAAGCCGCCCGTGCTGGGCAGCTGCTCTGAAAACCGGGGAGGGTTTGGGTTGGTTTGGATTTTTTTTCTCCAAGCCCGCTGTCTCATTTAGTGTTTAGGCCAGAAACGTTGCAAATACCCCCCAAATCACCCCAGAAACGTTGCAAATATCCCCCAAATCACCCCTTGGCTCAGCGCCCGCCCCGTTCCTGTGCCTGTGCCGCACCCAGCGGCTCTGGAGCATCCTGAGCAGGACTGTAGATGGTGCTGGAGCACCAGTGGGAAAGGAGAGAATACCCAATGCACAGAATCCAGCCGGAGTATCCTCTGGCAGCTCTGCTGGGCACAGAGGAGGGGAGAGACTCGCCCAGGCTGCTCCTCCCAGCCCGGGACCCGTTCAGGTCTTCTCCCCTCCCAGAATCTGCCGGAAACTCCATATTTTCAGGAATGAAAGGAAGATGGAAAAGTTAACCAGAGGTGTGAGCAAAACACACAAACACCTTCCCTGCAGCAAAGCACGGCGAGCGAGGACGGGGGAATGAGGAACCGGGGCAGATTCCAAAAGGATTCATCAGGAACGGGTGAAAAAACACCAGGACACGTCCCCCGGCCTGCGCTGCCTCGCCGCTCTGAGTCACCCTCCTTCCTCCCTTTCAAACTCCAAAAATGTGAGAGATCCCGGGGGAAATGCCCCATGGGCTCTCCCTTTATTGGAATAAAGTAAAAGGGACTCCTCTGTCTCCTTTTTGGACAGAAACCTCTGGTGTTTGTGGGTAGATTTTCCTAAGACTGTATTTGTGTTTCTGCAGAGGATGGACAGCCAGGAGATTCTGGATTCTCATCCGTCACCCCATAAATAGAGAACTGAAGGATGTCAGGGATGAAATGTTTTCATTCTCTCTGTCATGTTCCAGCACAAAGATATCCCGAGGGATTTATTCTCAGAGACGAGTCAAAGAGGAAGAATAATTGTTAAGGAGAAATTAATTTAAAAGCTCTTTTTCCTCCCATTTCCAAACAAAGCTTCTTTGTCACTTGTCTGCTGAACCTTTGCCCTTGCACGCTGCCGAGGACCCGAATCCCAGAGAGGGAAAAGGAGAAGGCGTTTCAGGAGGCTGGATGGGATTCCTGCTTTGCTGTACCCTCCCTCCCTGCATTGAAACCAGAGCTTTTAT
>WEKY01012191.1:340521-371283 GCA_013390045.1 Picathartes gymnocephalus
GGGGGGGGGAGCTGGGGACACTTCGGCGCCCGGAGAGGGAGCAGAGCCCCGGCCTGGCCCCGCATGCGGCCCAGACGGGTCCCAGGGGCTGCGGTGACACACGGCGGCCGCTCGGCCTCCCCGGCAGCCCGGCTGCAGTCGCCGCTGATGTCACCGGGGCTGGCGGGTCCCTGCGGCGGCACCGTGCGCTGCTCTGCCCCTCCCGAGCCCCAAAGCCGCTGCGAAACGAGCTCGTGACATGGCTCTGTTGATCCCAGCAGGGATCGTTACCGGTTCATAACGGCGTTGCTGATGAAAGGAGTGAGGGTTTGTCTTTACAAACAAACTCTGGGTCTGCTGTAGGTAAAACCAGCGCTGAGAGATGTAAGAAACAAGGGGAAGAATTCCACTGATTGAGTGAAAGGGATCTGTCTTTACAGATGAACTGCGAGTCCACTGATAGGTGAAATTGTATATTGAGAGATGAAAGAAGCAATAGGGAGAACCATGAATTCCAGGAATTAAAAAATAATAATAATAATAAGGGGAGGGGCGGGGTATACATTAGAAGGGGATCTCAGGTCTCAGGCGTTCTGGGAATTCTGTGCTTCTCAAATCCCTCAGCCAGTGGAGAAAGAGAGAGGGACATGCAGGTGGGAAATTGGGATAAAAAGGAGGCTGCGTCCCCCAAAAACTGGAGAGATCCCAGGGGAAATGCCCCATGGGCTCTCCCTTTATTGGAATAAAGTAACAGGGACTCCTCTGTCTCCTTTTTGGACAGAAACCTCTGGTGTTTGTGGATAGATTCTCCTAACATTTTCTCACCTGCGATGAGATGAGTCAGCCCCGTGTTTGCAGGCAAGGAAGGGGAAAATAAAGTTCTTTGTCTTTGCTGACAAACGCTCTGGGGAGCTGCTCCTTCCCGCAGGGCTTTTGGGGAGGAGGAGGAATTTTGGTTACCCTTTTGGCAGCCGGGGAGGGCTCCGGGTTCTGGGGTTGGTTTTCCTGCCCGGCACGTCCGTGTTTCACTGCGGGAGGATTCGTCAATCGCTGGGAAGCCAAAGGGAGGCAGAAAACAAAAGGTTTGGACGCTTTTCTTGCTCCCCGCAGCCTCTCCGGCCCCGGGGCGAGGGCAGCAGCTGCTGTTCCAGAGGTGCTGCTCTTGTCACCCTCTGGAAAAAATAAAATAAAATTTAAAAAAAGCCGTTTCCGCGATTCCAGGAGCCACGGATCTCAGGGATTTCTGTACCAAAGGGATGCAGGGGTCCCCACTCCTCCGTCCCCAGTGCTGCCTTCCCACCTGCAGAGCTTTGCTGCTCTCCTGTTTTCCCTTTAAAATTCAAATTTCATCCCTCCTGGGCAAGGTGGAGGGGCTCTAATGATGAAAAATTAAAAAAAAAAAAAAAAAAAAAAAAAAAAAAAAGACCAACTGTGACCCTCCCAGGGACAGAAAGNAAAGCGACGTTCTGACCCTCCCTGCAGCAGGATGATGTTTTTAACCCCTTGCACTTTGCCATCTCCTCAGGAACCACCTCTGGAGGGGATTTGTGTCCCCCAAAAAAAGCCCAGCTCGAACCACAGCACAGCCCTGAAGCCTCCAAAGCTCCTTTTCCCTGCCAGGCTTTCCTCAGAGCAGGTTTATTGCTTCCTCATTTCAGAGGTGGTGATCTAATGAGTCATTAAAGACAAACAAGAAACGGGAGAAATCGTTTTGACTTAGCACTTCTTCTTCCCAAAAAACCCTGTAACTGCAGAATTTTAAGCAGAGCGAGCCAGAGCAATTTTAATAACATTAAGCTTAAATTGACAGCGAGAAGGGTGAACACAAAAGAGCAACAAAAACCCAAATATATATAAACCATAAGGCTTTGTGAAAAGAATATGATTCAGCTTTCGAAGTTATACGCTGAAAATTTAGGCAGTGCTGGGAGTGAAGGATTCTTCTTCTCTGCTTGAGGAACAGCCTTCCATGTAAGCACAGAATAAAGCTGCAAAAAATTCACCCAAAGGGAGCTGGTGCTTGCTGGTTTTCATGCCCACAACTGGTGCCCCAGCTCAGGTGTGCTCTGCGTGCTCCTGCCCACGTGTGGCAGCACGGTTGTCACCTTCTTCTGCCAAAAAAACCCCCAGGAACTGCTGCCCAGCAGTGCAAGCAGAGCCCAGATCTGTGCCTTGGCTGCTCTCCCTCAGCCTCAGGTAGAAAGCACAGCTTTAGAGTAAAAACAAATGTGCTGTTTTACTGTGCAAATAAACGTGAAGGGCCCCACGTGCGTTTCCAGGGTTAATTTTCATTGTTGCAGCTGTGAAATGAGAGCCAGGCTGTCCCACAGCGGTGGAATTCCAGAGGCTGAGGGTCAGGGCTGGAGCAGCAGCTCCCGAGAAGTCCCTGGGGATGGAGTTCTGGCCCTCACCAGGCTCAGCTCTGCCCTCACACCCACCTTGCCAGGCTGGGCAGACCAGGCTGCATCTCCAGAGCATCCCTGCACCGAAAAAAAAGCTTTTTAGCCTCAGATTTCGGACAAATGTCAGCATTTCCCATTGAAAAACCCAGCCTGCAGGAGCTGCTGGCACCACCAGCTCTGAAGTTTCATTTGTGAAATGGCTTTATTGATCCCAGCAGGTCATTACTGCTTAATAAAGGCATTGCTGATAATTGCTCTGACCACGGCAGTTCCTGCAGTGCCTCTGTCACTTCTCCAGAGGTGAGGGCTGCAGTGTTTGATAAAGAATTGTCGCCTCATGTTTGAAAGCTTCATGGGTTTAGAGCTTTTTTTTTTTTTAATTTTTTTTGGTTGGCTTTTTTGTTGTTGTTTTGGGGATTTTTTTTTGGTTTTTTGGTTTTTTTTTTTTTTTTTAAGGATAATAGAGGGATTAAAAAAGCAGAGTGAGTCCCCTCCTCCTTAAAAGTGTCACCCATCCCTTTCACCCCATGTGGGACACTTTTGCCACCCTGAGACACTGCAGGACCCAGGGTGGCAAGGGAGCAACGGAGATCTAGCAAATCAATGGTGAATAATGAAGGATACGACTCCTACAGCGCTGATTTTTCACTGTCACATAAACAACAGCAACAACAACAATAATAACAGGCCAATATTGCCAGATACCAGGGGGATTAAACACCAAATTAATACTGAGCAAGGTTAGGATTAAGCAGAAATAACAGCTTTATGATTAGAGCCTGAAGCTGCCGCTGATAATGACTGATTATGCTCCTGCAGAGGAAGAATTACAAGTACTTAAGGACAAATAACCCTCCCGAAGTTGCAGCCTAAAGCTGAGAAGCAGAGACATAAATCTGTCTGTGTAATGGGGCTGGAGCTCTGCGGACAGAGCAGGGAGGTGAGGGAGGATGTGAGCGCTTTCCAAGAGATAAAACACCCGCTTGTCTCTGTGTCACAGCTACCAAAGTGCTGGGGAGGAGCCCAACTGAGCAAAAAAAAAAAAAAGGATAAAAAAAAGAATCTTCTCAAGTCCTCTCTGCGTGGGATTCGAGACAGAGCCCTTGTTTACGTGGGATGATTTTATCTGGAGCTGTCTGCAGTTTCCAGCCCATTAGGTTGGTGTTTCTGGAGCTCCTCATCTCCTCTGGGCTCCTCTCCCCGGGCAGCTTTTCCATGGATTTGTTTTTTCCCAGCCTGGACACGGCAAGGAGGCAGAGGCAGCAAGTCTGTGCTGGTGTGGGATGTTGGAATTGGGGGAGAGAGACAATCCCTGGGCAGGCAGTGTCTCTGCAGAGGGCTCCAGCGAGCCTGCCCTCCGCGGGGAGTGCTGCTGATGCCTTGAGTTCGGAGGTTTGTTTTCTTTTCCTGCTCTGCTTTAGTTTGCAGCTCTCAGCTCCATATTCAGTGTTGCTGAGCTCTCCTCCCAGGGCACTCAGACACAACAATTCTCTCCAGCCCAACATTCCCGGACAATCCTTCCCAACCTCAAGCCCAAAAGCACCAACAACGTCAAAAAGAGGAGGCCGCGCAAGGAGGATGGAACTTCATCATTCCCAGTGATTCATTGGGCAGTTCAGCTCCAGATGCAAACGGAGCAGAACTTCTCCAAGTGTGAAACCCCGTGCCCAGGCCCCTTTTCTGTGCCCATCTCGAGGCCCATCCTGGCAGGGCTGCAGCCGGGCTGTGACATTGCCAGGCTGTGCCCTTGGAAGGCCTTGCCATCAATCCCTGCTTTATTCCTCTCCTTCTGTCCGGCCTCTGCTCCAGCTCACACTGATCAGGCAGCAGTGCTGCCAGGGCCACTGGAATGAGGGGAGTGGAATTAATTAATCTCAGCCCACGGGGCTCAGGGTCTCCCCATATGGAATCGATTTCTTTGATCTTGGTCCAGAGCGAGGATCGATTTTATCAAAAATGATGCTGAGCAAAAGCCCTTTTTCTCATTTACTGCAGCTGCATCCAGTCTGGCTGTGTGAAAACAACCCCCTGATCCCTGGAAAGTGCCCTGCTGGAACTTTGCTTTTGGTACCTGTGCCAGTTTGGGCTGGATTAACCAGAAACCCAGGAATGACACTTTTCTTTCCCCACTCCTGGATTACCCTGAATAATCCGAATGTTTTCAAGCTGAGAAATAAAATGACCAAGATAAACATCCCTCTACAAGCCTGAGAGCTGAGCTCTGCCGTGGGGGTGGCTGCTGTTTAATTACTCTGCAGATGTAAAGGGTTTTTCTTTATTTCACGACCTCTGTGTGCCGAGCAAGAGGAAGGACAGTGCTTGTGCTCTGGAAATGAAAAGAAGCCTCCCAGAACAGCTCCCAGCGATTCCTCCCCTCCCAGGAGCCAGCATTCCCTTGCAGCTGGGTGAAGAGTTCTCCCTCCTGCCTACACAGCCAGGTAAACGTGGGCTGGCAATTAAAGTCCGGATTTCAAACTCTAAACGAGTTTGCCTTTGATTGCCGTGCGTCAGTCGCAGAGAAAATCATGTTTATTCATGACTCTGCCTGCCAGCCCGCCTGGCTCAGGGGGAGCTGCTGCTCCCTCCACATCCCCAGCAGCTCCTCATTCCCGGTCAGCAGCCTGAGATTCCTTCGGACAGCTGAAAAACCAGCCAGTCTGGGTCGGAGCCAGCAGAGATTCCAGGCCAGGCTGGATGGAGCATCCTGGGCCCGTGGATTTGGGTGTATTTAAGGTCCTTCCACCCCAAACCATTCTCTGATCCCGTATTTCACACAGCACCTTCTCTGTGCCTCTCATCACCAGGCTGTGGGATGGACAGGAAAGGACACAGCTTCTCCTTTTCTCCACGCTCACTCCCCTTTATCCTCCACTAAAAAGGGAATATTTCCAAAAGTGGCCAGCAAAAGGTGTTTAAAAAGCCCAGCTCAGCAGACCTGGACATTTGCTCTTGATTTTAAACATGTGGTGGAACAGAAAGTTGCACAACTGAATAACCCAGAGCTCACTTACCCAGGCAATTTCCTTTCACAGGCTGCTGAAACAACCGTTCGTGGAAATTACTCAGGGAAATCAGGCCCTGGACTGATCACAATTTTGTCTTTCATTCATATTTATAGATTTGGCTTCATTTCCTCAGCTGTTTTTCCATGAATGTGTTTGTACCAAGGCCTGGCGACACCTGGAGAGATTTAGGGAAGTTTTATTGTGTTGTGGCACAGAGAACCCTGATCCTGGGCTGGGAGCACCGTGAGAGCACAACCCAAGGTGAAGCAGCGGCCTGAGACTCCACCTGGGCAGTCCCAGAAAAGTCCTCTAAAAACCTCCCGTGCCTTATTTTAATAACACACAAAAAAGTTATAATTCCTGTCATTTGAATTTCAAATCCAACAGAAAAGATCTACCTGATGCTGCTATTTTAAAATGCAATTCTTTCTTCTCTTTTCTTTTCAACTCCTTTGCAGAACCAAACATCATGTTTCATCTCCAAGCACGGAGATTAAAAAAAGCCAAAACAATTAGTGGGGAGCTGATGAAGGTGACAGGGTCATAATTAGTGCTGTTCCTCTCCAGCATGTGTTTATCATGCGAAGAGAACAAGTCACTCACAGGGTTAGAGTCATGAGCTGCGGGAGCACACACGCCTTGCACAGCTCTCACACTGCTGGGGCTGCTCTGCAGGGGAGAAAAAACCCTGAATTCAATGTTTTAAAGCGGTTTCAGGGTGACAGGACAGCGACAGAGGAAAGCAGGGATGGGGTTTGGTTAATGAAGGGAAAGGTCAGGCAGCACGAGAGGCGACAGACAGGGAAAAAGGCTGGAAGGATCTGCTGCTTCCCGAATCGCAGCCCGTGCCAAGTCCCGCAGCTCTGCCAGCAGCTCCGAAAGACGCAGCTTTCTCGTCTGTTGGTTCAATAAACAGCAGCCTGTTATCATATTTATTTGCTGATTGAATCTAAATTACAAGCGAGCTGCGAGCTGCAGAATGGCTCTGTGGAATTAGCAGCTCAATCCCGCTCTTTTTTAATAAGGATTCTGATTGCAGCACTGATACATCCTGCAGGCTCCGCGGGCAAGCCTGAAATGAATTCCAAATAAAAGGAAGAAACAAGAGCGGAGATAATCTCCAAGTGTCAATTTGCCTTTTAAACCCGATTTACCAACTCCTGAAACAGCCCTTTGCTGGTAATGGAGGAATTAGTGAGCTGGAATGCTCTTGAGAAGATGGTTTTTTTCCCCTAAATAAGGTGGGGTTTAGTGTTTAACTGGGAGCTTCGGCAAAACTTCGGGAAAAGGCAGGTCCGGGGGGCTGTGGGAGCCCCGAAGCCAGCCCGTCCCCTGGGCAGAACGTGCTCATCAGGAATTCAGCGCTGACCTTTCCTGCTTTTATTGCCGGGGCTGAGCGGGCTCAGCGCGCCAGGTGAGCTCTGCGCAAACACAGGTGAGGCTGCGCCTGAACTTTGCACAGATTCCCGGAGGAGACACCAGCGCGTGTGCCAGGGATGAGCAGCCCGGCCCTGTAACCCCTTCGGGGCGGCCCCGGCAAGAAGAAAAGGTTGAAAATCCAACCCTATCCCGTTTTCCCGATGGTTGTTGGGAGGAGATTTCCACTGAAAAAAGGTCCTTCAAACGCAGGTCCACAATAAGTAGCTTTTCTCTCCTCAAGGATGAAAAAGGTGGGGAAAAAAGGGCACAGTTTGTAGAATTTTCTTTGAATTTCCCTCCCTCGGAGCATCCCCAGATCGTGAGCGCTGACCTTCCCCAGGCTACAACAGCACAACAAAATGCTCCACGGATAAAAAGCCATCCCGCATCCCAAAGGAAAGGTTCTAACAATAGAAAACGAAGTGCCGAGTTCACCTTCCTGCGTGTGACAGTGCAAAGATGTAATTTCCGTGACAGTTTTTCTCCCTAATTAGAAGCGTAATTAAAAATTACACTTGAAAATAGAAAAAAAAAAAAAAAAAAAAAAAGCAGTTTGCGCTTTTTTCCCCACCCCATTTAAAGGGAAAAAAAAAAAAATCTTTTCAGGCTCAGTTTAAAAGTAAGATTGAGTCCTTTGGAAACAGAGCTGAAGACTTGGAAATTCAACTCTCACTGTGCCCACTCCGATTTGGGTCAGAAAAGAGTGAATTGACATTAACTCTGTGTCAAGCCCTGCCCTTGTTGGCCTTTTTTGTCCTCTCCCCCCATTTATTGCCCAGAATTACCCAGGTCGCAGGGTGATTTCCTCTCAGAGAACAGCCCTCATTAGAGCTCAGGGGTGAGGGCACAAAAGTGCAGGGAATGGGGTAATTTTTGCTGTTTTTGGGTAATTTTTGCTGGTTTTGGGCAATTTTGGATCATCAGGACACTGAACCCGGTCGGGTTGGTGTCAGTGGTAAATACAGGGAGCCTGTGGGCAGGAACACTTGAAACGGAACTGAAATCAAAAATCTGCAGTGCAGATAAATATCCGAAGTCGAGGAATCTGAATTTTCCAACCTCACCTTCCTTCCCTCCATCCTGCATAAAATCATAGAGACGAAACACCCCTGATGAGATACTTTAGAATTTTTATTGATTTCTGCCTCAGGTGTGGTGGTTTTACCAACAAATGCGTGAACCAAGGACGGAAAGCTCAGAGTTTAGGCATAAAAAAGAGCCCACGAACGTTCACCCTTTCATGGGAAGGGCCCCATTTCTGTGATGACAGGCAGAGCTTCAGAACACTCAGCTAATTACACGGTGCTGGTAATTATTGGTATAAAAGCGACGTTAAAGGCAGATGAAAAGTGCTGGTGTCATTTTTAAGGCACAGAGTTACAGGGCTCAGAAATGTCAAGTCAAAATTTCAGCTTGGAACACAATTCCAAGCCTTTTTTTACACGTGTGGTTTTTTAATCTAATGACAAGCTGGAGGCCTGCACTCACAGAAATCACATTTGCAGAGGAAAGCGCTCAGATTTTGTGGATCCTGTTCCTTCCTCACAAGGGCACATCCAGACCTCCCCTCTGGCACCAGAACTCTGTTGTAAGGGAGGATTTTTGGAATAATTTGATTTAAAGGGAGGAACTATCCCGTTGCGTGGAGTTGTCAGCTCTGCCTGGAGCAGCCTGGGCCAGTGGAAGCGCACCTGCCCGCGAAAAATTGGAATTAGGTGATTTTTATGGTCCTTCCCAACCAAAATCACCAGAAGATTCAACGTTTTTCCGAAATCCTGCCTCTCCCAACTCCTGCTCACCCCACAGGCGGCTCAGGGCTGCCTCTGCCTTCATCAGCACGGGAAGAACTCTCCATATTAATGTAAATTACACTTAATTAGCAGAAGACAGTAAACTTTTGCTATAGGCAAAGAGATACAACGTGAGCCATGAAATCCGAGGGGTCCCACCACACACACCGGGGCCCTCTGCTGAGAGCCAGCCCTGCTCTAAAGGCTCCCACGCCTTGATTATGCAAATCAGGGCGATTATTCCATCCCCAAGACCGCGGCAAGATAATTACCCAACAACAAATCACCGCAACTCGAGCGGCTGCAAACGAATTTTGAGCTTTATGGCCGTAATTGCGATCGGATGGAGGTTATTAACGGAGCAGGAGAGAGGACATCAGGCCCCGGAGATCCTTCCCCGCTGCCGGGGAGGGGAACTGGAGCGGTTTGGCTCTGCTCAGCCTGCCGGGAGGCTGCAGAGGGGCTTCGTTTTCAGGAATGTGACTCGGCTTCCCTATAAACACAATTTTTACCTGCCCACTAGGCTGGTTCAGACTCTCACAAGGACTGCAGCAAAGCACATGGAGCGAATAGCAGGGTTTTGGCGAGTCCTGAGCGTGGTTTTATTCAAATTGTCAGCGTTTGAGAGGGAAAGCTCAGTTTCTCACCTAAACCTGGTTTGGTGGTGAATCTCACCAGGCTGGAGTTCCTCACGTTCCTGGGCATGAGAAAGTAAACTCAGAGAAAATCTTCAAATTAAGCAAAGCACAGAGATCCTACAAAGAGCGGTATAGAACAGAAGGAAAATACCCAAGGCACGTTTTATCATAAAAGTTAAGAACTGTCACTTTGGGCTGCATTTCCTTTGGGAAAAGCCACATTCCAAGCAGGAAGGAGCCAGGCCTGGAATTCCCTCCAGCTGTGCTGCAGCAGGAGCTCCCCATTCCCTGTGCCACAGCTGCCTGTGGTGGTGCTCCAGCAAACCAGAGGACGTTTCCTCTGAGGTTAATTTAATTTATGTTCAAACATAATCAATTATATGGATTTAGGACAGACATTTGTTGTGGGTTTGGGTGATAGAGGATGGGATCAATTACAAACACGTTTACAAAGGAGGGAAATGCCTGATGCTTTGGGAAATTTAGAGATATTGAAAGTATCTGACGCCTATATTAACTCAAAGCCCTAAAAGGGCTGGGCTTGTTTACATTGCTGCAGTCTTATTACAGGGTGAATTTTACCAGCTGTCTTGCTGAGTAGTCATTTAGCCTTAAACTATAGTTAAAACTGTCATGGTTTTAAGCAAATTATATCGCGTAAAGTAATTATTTCCCGAACTGCAAAGAGGATCCAGGTAGCTCGTGAATCTCATTTCTGAAGGAAGAGACTGGAAAGCGCCCTCCGTGTGAGAGCCGCGGATCGGGGAAGGGTTCTGTGCTCCAGAAAAGGCCGAGTCAGCTGCATTTGGCGAGCTGGGAACATCGGGGTGCAGATTCCTGCTAAAGCAGCCTGTTCCTTAAATGCATTGACCATCGATCCCGAAACACCCCGGCTGAGCTGGTTTCCCTCCCAAAGCGTTCCTGCAGTGATAAACATTAATCCCGCTGGTTAACACGCGCTCTCTGAGGCTGGCTGTGTCCGAGGGAAAGGGCTAAAGAGGCGTTTTGGGGGAAATAAACGACACCAATTAAGGGCTGGGCAGGGTAAGGGGCAGCATCCTTCATGTTTGATCTGGTGGCAGCACGCAGAGCTCTCCGAGAACCCCAAAAACGCCCTTTGCAGCCCGAATTCCCCGTGTGCCACAGGCAAATTCCCTCAGAGAACCCCAAAAATCATCTTTACATCCCAAATTCCCTGCCTACAACAGGCAAATTCCCTCAGAGAACCCCAAAAATCATCTTTACATCCCAAATTCCCTGCCTACAACAGGCAAATTCCCTCAGAGAACCCCAAAAATGCCCTTTGCAGCCCAAATTCCCTGCCTACAACAGGCAAATTCACTCCAAGAACCCCAAAAATGCCCTTTGCAGCCCGAATTCCCCGTGTGCCACAGGCAAATTCCCTCAGAGAACCCCAAAAATCATCTTTACATCCCAAATTCCCTGCCTACAACAGGCAAATTCCCTCAGAGAACCCCAAAAATCATCTTTACATCCCGAATTCCTTGCCTACAACAGGCAAATTCCCTCAGAGAACCCCAAAAACGCCCTTTACACCCCAAATTCCCTGCCTACAACCAGGCAGCTTCCAGCGGGATGTGCCGAGGGGCCGCAAAACTCTCGACGCCGTGAATTATTTGCTGTAATCTATTCAGAGCTTTGTCTCGCAGCCTCTCAGCAGCAGACTGTGGCCCGTGGGTGGCTGTCCCTGGGGTTTTCACTCATCCCGAGCAAGTGCAGCTTTTCTGCCTCATTGAGAAGCCGCCTTTCCCTGGGTTTCGAGTTCCCCCAGCTCCTGAACCTCTCCTGAACCAGCCGGGTTTTTGATTTCCTCACGCTCTGCAGGGTGTGTGGCACCAAGGAGGGCCCATCTGTTCCCCTCCTCTCTGCTCTTTTCCATCTCACAGCAAAATGAAGAATTCCAGCCCAAGGCAGTCCCTGGAATTTGGGATTTGTTGGTCTCCTTTAAAATGTGTGCTGCCCCAAAAAATCCAAATATTAAACCCCCATCAACAGAGCAGGGCAAAGCATCATCATCTGCCCACTACAGTGACCCAGAGTGATGCAGATCAGGGATTTTGAATGCTGTTAAAATGCCTTTTTTTCCCCCAGAAAGACAAGCAGGTGATTTAATGTAGATCCTTCTGAAATCATAGCATGACAGAGGCACAACAAGGCGAAATTCCCAGAGGGTTCTGGATCCTAAAAAGGGCAGGGTCAGCTCTGGGCTCGGTGTTCGGCTGTGGGATGTGACAAGAGCAGCTTTGATCATCTCCCAAAGTGCTGTCAGCCTCCCCCTGGGCCTCGGAGAGGAAAAATTGCAGCTGGGGCATTGATCAGCACCAGAGATCTGCCACCAGCAGCCTCAAAAACAAACAGGAATGAAAGCCCTGGAGAAAACAGAATTTACCTGCACAAGGTGTCGTTGCCACCTCCCTCTGGGGCCAGGCACAGGAGCAGGAGCAGCTTTTCAGGGCTGTGGGGACTCTGTCCCACTGAAATATCCCCACTCCCTCTGGGCCAGAAGCACCCTGAGGTCAGTGGGGGGCTGCTGCATCACCGAGCAATCACAATTAACTCTAATTACACGTCCTTGCTGGCCGCCGAGCTTTGCAGAAATAACAAGGAGGCAAGGAAAAAAAACCCCAAAAAATCTCAGAAAAGGCAGAAGAGAGGCTCTTGCAATGCAGGTGAATTTTTCCAAGCTGATTGCCAACACTCAAGGCTCCCAAGGGCCTTTGTTAGCAGAGAAAAAGCATCAGACAAAGAGATGGAGAGAACAGGGAACCTCATCTCCTTCTACCTTTTAAATTAACTCAGTTAGGACCCAAAATTTGGGACACTCCGATATTTGGGGGCCATCAGAGCTGAACATTTCTCTGCCTCCCTGGTGGGACACAGCTCTGGCAACGCCTGAGCAACCCCACGGGTGCTGGAACAGTGAGGAGCTGAACTTGCTTAGGTTTAATCAGAATTAATAACCTGCACTTGGCCAGGTGCTTTTAAATCCTCCTCCTCTCGTCCTTATCTGTCCTGCGAAATATTGCATTTGGGGAGAGGAGCTGCTGGGGAGGAACAAATCCCTTTCAGCAGCACATCTTTTATCCTTGTCCACAACAAGGAAATTAAGAGAGTTTTTGTAGTTTCCAAAAATTGACCCTGAGAATGGAGCTCTGCCACCCCGGAGTGCACATCCCAACCCTTCATCCACGGAGAAATTGTTATGGATTCTCTGCTCCCAGCCTGGGTTTGCTCTCCAGAGAGCTCGGCCAATGTTTCTATAAACACGGCCACTGCAAATTTTATTCTATTTAAATATGCACTAATAGCATTTCCCCAGTCAGATCCTGTGGGGATTGCACAGAGCACTTCAGAGGATAAAAAGCAACCCTGAGAAATGGCAATTGATTAAAAAATATTAAATATATGTCAACTCCAAGCCCAGGATAATCCAAAACTCTGCCCTAACTTTAGGTTGAGACAGAGAAAAAGCCAAAATGTGCCAAGTCCCCCACAGGAGATGGGTGGCAGGGGTAGGTCAGATCCCTTTTCCAGCCCTCTCTTGCAGATTAGAACTTTCTGGTGCATTGTTTTGGGCAAAAAACCAAATATTTTGAGCCCACTGTTGCGTGCACTATTGACATTATTGATTCATGGGAGTAACAGCCTCCTCCTGGCCTATCCTGGGGAATATGCAAGGAGAGGAGAATTCATTTCCTTCCCAGAGATATCAATACCCATCTTGGCTTCTGAAGACATCTCACACCAAAGAATATTGATTTCCTACACTTGGAATGAACTGGTCCAGTCAATTCCAGAGCTGCGTGAACAGGCTGGGCTCGGGCTCGAAGGCACGGGAATGCAGCACCAAAAACAGGTGTGGGGCACCAAAAACAGGTCTGGGACACCAAAAACCAGGTCTGGGGCACCAAAAACCAGGTCTGGGACACCAAAAACAGGTGTGGGGCACCAAAACCAGGTCTGGGACACCCAAAACCAGGTCTGGGGCACCCAAAACAGGTGTGGGGCACCAAAAACAGGTGTGGGGCACCAAAATCAGGTCTGGGGCACCAAAACCAGGTGTGGGGCACCCAAAACCAGATCTGGGGCACCCAAAACCAGGTGTGGGGCACCCAAAACCAGATCTGGGGCACCCAAAACAGGTCTGGGGCACCAAAAATCAGGTCTGGGACACCAAAAACAGGTGTGGGGCACCAAAAACAGGTCTGGGGCACCCAAAACATGTCTGGGACACCAAAACCTCCTCAGGGGTCCCCGGATTGGGGTGAAACACAGCATATTCCACAGCTGCCTGACCCACGGGGGTTCCAGCAGGGGAGGATGCCCTGGGTACCTCTTTCTGCAACTCAAGGACCTAAAAATGGCAATTGTTTGGTTTTTTTTTTCCTGGGAGGACACGTTTCACTGGATTTTGCAGCACTCGAAGCAGAAGCCAGGCCCTGGGATCATCAGCCCCTGCTGCAGCCCCTGGCTCTCCTGAGGAGTCACGGAGTTCATGGAAAGCACAGCACACTGGATGGGGCTCAAACCTCATCAGTGTCCCTGCATTTCCCTGCATTTCCCAGGGTTTAACAGAATGCAGGTAACAGCCAGCCCGTGCCAGGCCCTGCACGCTCCCTCTGGCAGGAGCTGCCACACCCCAGGGCAGGGCACGGGCACGGAATCACCCACCCCAAAAAAGGCAAATTGTGACCAAAATTTCCCCGTGCCTGTTCTGCTGAGCAAAGCAAAGGCTCCCTCCTCATTCCCAGGGTGCTCGGGGGGCTGGGAGTGCTGCTCGTTTTGGCAGAGGAGATGAGAAAACTGCAGAGCATTCGAGTTCAGAAGGCTCCCTATGACTCATCTGCCTTCCTGAGCTGCGGGTCTTTTATTCCAGAGTCGGATACAGGCCTGCCCTGGGAGGGCACATCTGCAAGGGAAGCTAATTGGGATATTTGCAATAAAGGTGGCAGCCCGGTGGTTCTGCAGCATCGCTGGGGGGGAGCACAGGGGTGGGAGAGCAGCTCTGCCAGCTCCCAGCCAGGTCTGCACCAGCATCCTGCTCCAGCCCCGGCTCCCTGCTGCTGCTGCTGCTGCTGCTGGAGAGGCAGGCTGCCCTCGAACTGGGGAAATGGAGCTTGCATTTTCACCCCTGACCAGGATTTGGCGTTGCAGATGTGAAGTTTGGGCTGGGCTGTGGGTGCCACAGAGAAAGGTTGAAGAGCCTGGGCTTTTTATTGCGTTTTCCTCACTCTCCTCCTCAGCTGCTCAGTGCTGGCCCGTGAATTTAGGAGCCTGAAGAAGCAAAGTTTTGGAGCATCTCCCAGGAATTAACAAGCACCCTGCTCCTGCAGTGAAACAGGGAGAGATCTGCACCATTCTGAGCTAGTTTTCGGGGGTTTGTGGGGTTTTTCCACTTTATATGGGACCTGAGCAATGTTTATGAGCGTGTGTGATGCCCTTGTACCAATTAATCAGTGTTAAAGGGTCTGGGTGGGCCTTTTTTATACAGGAGGAGGAACTGAAGGGGCTTGCTCTGAAAATCTTCCTCATTTTTATATTTATTGAATGTTGGTGCCAGAAAGAGACAGGCCTGACACAGAAAGAAACGAAGCTGTGATAAATTTGCAGGGAAGTTCATTCTGCAGTTCAGGACTGGCCCTTAAAAGAACTCTGCCTTATCCCAGGTGAGTCAGAAACGTTTCCTCCTCAGCCTTTGTGGCCAACCCCTCCTTGCATCAGAGAAATCCGATTGTCACTCAAGACCCCTTTCCACAGCAGCAGCCTGTGAGAGAGCAGCAAAATAATGAATTCTCTCACTGTCAGGGGCTGATATTCCACTGCCATTTCCCATTTTCTGTGGCGTGGTGCTGTGCAGGAGGCACCTGATCTCCTTCCTCTCCCCGTGCTGCTCTGAGTCTTCTGTTACAGGAGCAAAAAGAGAGGACACGTGGTAAGGAAATACAGATATTTGCCCCAGGAACAGCACCCCACAAACCAGAACAGCCCTGAAAAGAAAAGATTTTGCTCCTTATGAGAAGGCTGCACTCGTGGGTTTGAAGTTTCATTTTGTTTTGGCTTCGGGTTCAGGGCTGGTTTTCTTTTATCCATCAGTTTTTCTTGTTATTGTGCTTTGTTTTCTCCCATGATTCATCTGACTCTAGGGCATTTATTGAAATCCTTGATACGAAATGGAAGCAAAATGAATCTCACTTCAAACTTCCTAAGGACATTTCCATCACCTGATTAAAGCCTCCTGCAGTTTATTCCAGCTCTTCCCATTGCAGACAAGGTGCATTTCTGGCAGAGGCAGATGTGATTTGCAGCACATCTCCCATCAGACCAGCCATTATTTTAATCCATCGTTTTCCAGGGGAAAGAATAAATACTCTTTTTCTTTAGTAGGACTGAAAAAAACCCACACAGAGATGAGTTTTACAAGCAGTTAAATGCTGTAAATCAAAAGGCTGAGGCAGATGGCAAAGAGTCAGTGAGACTCAGAGCTCATCCATTAAACACCTCACTCAGTTCTCAGTTATTAAATTGCTCTTTTCCTGACTTAGATTGGAGTTGGTTTTCCTATAGATGGCTGGATGGAAAATATTCTTGTGATAAAACTGGAAGCCCAAGGAGTCAAGGAGACGACAGAGTCCTCTTGGCCTCAGAGAAAGCATTAACATCTCAAAGAAGTCCTGTCCATCCATTAAATAAATATATTTAGTTTGAGGCAAGCAAAGCATTGAAAGCTTTGCTGTCCTGCTTTCCGGGAGAAATAATTGTTCTGTACTGAGCTCATTTGGCATGACAAAACTCACATAAATCGGATGAAAAGGAAATTATTGCAGTAACACTTGGAAAGTTCAGGAGAATTCAGTTTGACTTTAGCACTGAAGATGACTCAGGAAGTCAAGAGTGCACACAGCAATTCGGGAATGCAGCACCCCAGGAGATTTAGGGTTCCAGCACCCAGAGAGGCTGAAAGCAGCATTTGAGATCCACTCCTTTGGAGGAAACCCCCCAGAAACTGAATTTCTTTAAAGCATCAGCACAGAGATGGGTTTCTCTCCTTGTCTAGGAATGTTTGGAAATATGAAAAGTACACTCTGTTTTGAGCCATTATTGGAAAAACAGAGGAGCTTTCTTAGGAAACACCCTTCAGATTAGGGACTGCCAGTGCTCTGGAAGTGAGTTGATGTTAGGGATATTAAACTACAAGAAGATATTAAAATATTGCAACAGCAGCTACACTTTCAGGAAATGGTTTCTCTTGCTATTTGAATTGCAAAGAGATCTCTTTAGCAGCGCAGGGAGTGTTTAAACAAGGAGCACTGCTGAGAATTCCAGCCGGGGTTTTTAGCAAATCCCCAGGACGTGCTGGGGCTGGGCAGGATGCAGGTGAGTGATGCCCTGTCCTGTCACACCGGGGCTTTACGAGCTGTTAACAGTGGCAAGAACACCTCCAGCCCGTTCCTGGCACAGAGATCCCTGCTTTCCGGGCTGGAGGGCCATTCCCTGCTTTCACAGCTGTGCACGCAGCGCTAACCTTGGAGCTCAGAGGGTGCCAGCGCTCCGGGAGCTCGCGGAGCATCCCTGGCCGAGCATCGCAGCCCGAGCATCCCTGGCCGAGTTTTCCTGCCCGAGCATCCCCGAGCATCCCTGGCCGAGCATCTCGGGCTGAGCATCCCAGCCCGAGCATCCCAGCCCGAGCACCCTCGGCGCTCACCTGGGAGTGCCTGCGCGGGGCAGGGCAGGGCTGCTCCCCCTCCCCGAGGGGTTCCTGGGGGTGGGAACCCTTCTCGCTCCTCTCTCCGAGGCTGCGGTGGGAGCGGCTGAGCCACGCCAGCCCCTCCCGGCCCCCGGCCCCGCGCTCCTGCCGGCGCTGTCCCGGTGCCGGGGCCGGTCCCGGTGCCGCACCCCCGGGGCTGGAGCCGCCCATCCCCGCCGGGGTGAGTCCGTGGGATTCGGGGGAGGAAACTTCGCCCCCTCCCCTCCCCTCCCCGCAGCAGCGGCAGCGGCAGCGGAGGGCGAGGCGGAGAGGGAAGCGCTGCGGGAATTCGCATCCCGCGGCCGGCCAGGGGAGCTGGAGTGGAAACAGGTTGTTGGGATCTGTCCGTGGGAGGAAGGGGCGGCTCTGCTCAGCCGCTAGCCAAGCCTGGGCGCTGGGAAATGGAGACGGAGCCGCTGCCTCGCCAGCCGGCGGTGTGCTGAGGGAGATGGACAGCCAATTGCTGCGGGGGAGCCTGGCCCCGGGATCGCCGATTCCCAGGAAACTGAGCCACCTCCCGAGCTCCTGAAGTTCCAGCAGCCGCTGGCTCAGCCCGGGGTTAACCACGGCAAGTTCCACCTGCACCGCTCCCAGCCGGCGGGGCTCAGGCAGGTGATTTTCTTTCTTTTTGCTCCTCTGACTTGTGCGTGAATGCTGAACGCCAAAAAGTCTGCCTGAAAGCCTGGGAGAGCTTGGGAAAAGCCACGGTGGAGAGTTGTGGTGTTTTGGATATATTTGGCACAGAGTGCTCACACCTCTGCTCGAGGGATTCATATGGCTTGAAGGTAAGAGATTCGTGTTGTGCTTTTCTCCCAGAAATAGAAATGTTGTGAATATCCCGGTGAGGAAACACAGACAGCGGTGGCTGCTGTGATCACCACTGCCTAGAGATGTAAATAAAGACGGGAGAAAAAGGAAAATATTTGTCATTACAGCAAAAAGCTCCATTTAGCTGTTCCTTTCCGCAAGAGAGGATGTGAGAGCGGGTTTTCAAACTGAAATTCAGGCTGTCTCATTGCTCCACCTAAACCACTCACAGCAAAGCAACAAACAATTGTTATTGTACGCTAAAGAGGCATCTGGAGTTGCTAAGAAGCTCGGCTCGTTTTTAGAAGTTTGATGTTTAACGTTGCTCTCACACAGACACAAAGGAGAGAGAGTGACAGGGAGAGGAGGAGGAGGAGGATGTGCGGAGAGGATGTAATGTAGGTACATTCCAGTTCCCCAAGGAACAAGATTGTTCAGTCAAATTATTTGAGGGAAAACACTCCTTTTTTTCTCTTACCACACTCATTTTTCTACCTCTGGTGAGGCAAGACTGGCGTCCTCTCAGACTTCATGCTCAGCACCAGTCCTGGTGGAGAGCAACCTTCCCCAGTGGAGAACAGGGATGCCACCCTTCCCTGAAGAGCCCCTGGGAGGAAACGTCTCAGAAATACATTCTGTGAATGCAGCAAGCAGATCTTGGGTGAGGTTTAAGTCACCTTTGTCTGAACCATTCCCGTTCGGACCTTAATATTTTTTTTTTTCCATTGCCCTCCAGCTCTAAGCTCCATCCAGCTTTTTGGAACCAGTGGAAAGTGTGGCTTTAGGACATGGAATCAAACACCTGGATGGTGCTGGGTCCTGCTCAGTGCTGGAGTATTTTTGGTCCGAGTTGTTGTCTGTGGGTTGTTCCTACACAAGACAACACATCCCCACTTGGTAATTCTCAAGTGTCTCTCTCTCATCCCGACTTTCCCACATGGAGCTGCAGAGCTCCCAGCATGTGGAGTGTGAATCACTGCTCCTCGAGTGGAGCTCCAAGTTGAAAAAAAAAAAAAACCAAACCAGCTCGGGTTGTTTTCTAAATAACCAGGGTTATAATAGAGCTGGTCAGATAGGTTACACGTGCAGAACAGCAGGGGTTGGGTTTCCTGCGCGTTCAGGGCTTCAGGGTTTATTGTTCTTTAAACACACAGTGGTATTAAGAAATCACAACCCGTGTTTTTTATTTCTTTTGGACTAATTGCTGGTAGTAATCTAGAAAAAACCCAACCTCTTGGCAATATTTCTGACTCCATCAAGTAGAGAACTCCGTTGGTTTTGTTGTTTCTCCCCCCCCGCCTTTAACTTCTTTTCCATGCTGCAGAAATTCTGTTACATTCAAACCTTCCTTACTTCTGAACGGAGTTTTTTTAAACGAATTTTCCACTGATTTATGAACCACTTTGTAAAATCTGCTGTGCTTTCCACATTTCCACAGAACTTCCATGGGCACACACGCACACACATTATGTGTGGGGAAGAGGTTCACTGTCGCACTGGAACAGAAAATGGGCAAGTTCTAAGCTTTAGAGAGAAGCTGTGACCCCTCAAAACCAGGGGAGCCATCAGTGTGGGTGTTTTTAGGTGCCATGGGCTCCTAAAGAGCTCCTTCCCCGTGACATTCTGCTCCTGTGGCACTGCCACCCCGCAGGGAAGGCTCGGGCAGGGTTTAGATGGGATGGGTGACCACACCACGGCCCCCACACCACCCCCTCTCCAGCTCTGCACAGCAGGGATTTGGCTCCCAACCCTCACAATCCTTCCAGGATAACTCGTTTCCAGTCTCACCCTCTGTGCACAAACTCCTCGTGAACACGGAGGAAATCTGGGGCTCACTTTTGCATTTCCCAGGTGCCCAGAGCTGATATTCCAGTGCCAGGAGATGCAGGGCAGGGAGCACACCCCCACGGAGCTGTAAATCCTCCTGCCGCAGGATGGCTGGACGCAAAACATTCCCAAAAGCTGTGGACACTGGGGAGTTGCAATTCCCAGGGAAAGAAATCCACAGATTGTTAATAAATGCACAGAAACCAGGCTGGCACAGCAAACAGTTGGGTGATGGGGGAGTGTTTGCAGAAATATCATAAACATTGCTCCATTCTCACACTCCTGCCCAGGCAAAGGCAGAATTGCATAAAAAGATCCCAGACTGGCGGAACTTTGGCCTCCCAGGGTTATTTTTTTTAAAGGTCATGGGAGAAAATACCGTGGGATAAATGCTAAAATGGGTTAAGGCTTGGAATACAGGTTTGGAAAGCTTTGCCTGGGATCAAACTTCGGTGTCTTTTACAAATAAAAACTTCCAGTAACTCCTGAGGAGCAGGGAGACCGAGCAGTGAGTGCCAGGGTGCTGCCAGCGAGATCTTTTGGGGAAGGGGGAGGCAATTGTTTAAATCCTGTCAGATGCATCATCCCTTGTGCTGTTACAAAACCAACCTATATTCAATCCGAAGTGATTGCTAATAACTATTAACTCCTCTCCCAATTGTTCCGCTTCAATCATGTTTTCTCTCGCTGTCCTTCACCTGGGTATTTTTAGCACTATAATTTATTATTTATTTTTCTGAAGATGTGACTATGTGTTCAGTTGCTGCTTCTCTGTACATCCCTCCCAATTATCCTGGTGGGTATTTTTCTCTCAACCCCCCAGAAGGGGTTTATTTCTGGTTTACTCTTCCCTGTTGGTTTCCATGTGGTTATGTGGGAGGCTGCACTTTCTTTATCAAAGCAGAGAGCCATGATTAGTCCATTCAGAAAATGTAAATGCAGCTTTATGTGCTCTGGAGCGCTGGGGAGAGGGAGAGACTGCAAGGAGCAATAAAAGCTGCGATAACAGAGGCCAGCCCCGAGCCCTGCAGGGCTGCCTGAGCCCGGGGAGGGCCACAATTCCCTTTTCTGAGGGAGATAAATAAACCACTGAGCTGCCTGGGCAAAGCAGTAACCTGAACGAGAGAAACCCTCTGCAGCCTGTGCTGGGCATCCTCTTGGATTTGAAGCTGCTTTCATTTATCCCAAATTTCTCTGTAGCCTCAGCTGTTCTGGTGTGAGGTGTCCTAGGGTCTGCAAGTGCTCAGGGGCTGATAAATACACATAAATACACATAAATACAGACATAAATACACACATAAACACACACATAAAGACACACATAAATACACACATAAATACACACATAAAGACACACATAAAGACACACAGAAATACAGATATTTGATTCTGCTCGCTGCCCCAGGTTGCCAACTGCCAGCGCTGGGGATGGATCAGCAAAATCAACACCATTGAGAGAGTGCTCTGTGCAATCTGCAGCTTCAGAGAGAGAAATGAACCCTTCACCAGCAGCTCAGGTTCTTCAATCAGCTCCCCTGAATGCTGCAGCTGACACACTCCAGCAGAGAACTTGGAGCTATTGCCTAAAATATGGCACCTTGCAAATTACTTGTCTAAACTCCGTCCTATTTTGACATCTCAGGCAATCTGGAGCTTCGGCAAATTAAGATTCTCTGCAACAGGCACTCTCTGACCCTCAGCCCCTTTGTGTCTGCTTATTTCAAGCTCTTGCATATTTGTATGACAGCTGAGAAAAATGTGATTATCTCTGGGATTACTGGAGTCTGGAATTAGATGTCCAACGTTTGATCTGTTTTCTCTGAGTACCTTTGAGCTCCAGCCTTATCTCCGTCCTTGGAACCCACCCCAGAGAGGGCACAGGACACCTCCAGCCTCCTGCTCTCCTTGAGACGTCCCCACACAGATTTGGGAGGTGAATTTTAGTCACCCGGCTTTGAAAAGCCACAATTATAAAGAACTTGCTAATTTTAAAGCCCTTAAAAATAGAAACACCCCCCCCACATTCACATACATATTGTTGAACAGGAAGAATCACTCATGTCCCAGTACATGAATCATTCATCACCCTCATGGGGTTATGGATGCTCTAAAAATGTGTTTGTGAGTACTGAAATGGTGATTATTACAAATACTACAGGAATACTTCAGCCCACCATGTCCAGGCATGGGTAAAGATCCTCATTTGCACTTTGATGGCAAAACTGTAAGAATCAAAAGGTTTTATTTGTCTCACTAAAGTCAAACACTCAATATCAGAATTTCCATGTGAGTAGAGTCCTAAATATTGCTTTATTTTCATTTGCAAAGCAGGCGATCCATGACTGGGGCCTGTGCTTTATAATTGGAGGTTATTAAAGCATTACAGTTATTATTATAAAGCATTCTTCTTCCTCTTCTTCTTCTTCTTCTTCCTTCCTTCCTTCCTTCCTGTTCTTGTTCTTGTTCTTGTTCTTGTTCTTGTTCTTGTTCTTGTTCTTGTTCTTGTTCTTGTTATTCTTCTCCTTCTTCTTCTTATTATTATTTTAAAATGGCACATAAGGTACTGGTGACATTTAGGTTTCTGCTTATATTTCCTCTCTAGAACACCAGACTAAAAGAGGAGCCTTTTCCTCACATTTAACGATTGGATGCAAGGCAGGATTTCGTATTTCCAAGGACAGCACTGAGGGAACTGCTGGGGACTGAGCTGCCAGGTCGGGGGATCCCTGGCTCTGGATTTATTTCCAGACTGAAAACAAGGACTGGGAGTCAATTCCAGCCCATTTACTCACATGCAGCTCCCATCCACATGGATTTATATCCATGAATAACTCCAGGGAACTTCCTCCCTCTGTGCTAAAGGCTGCTGGGCATTGTTGGCTGCTATTCCCAGCCTGGATCTTTGGGAATGGATCAATAATATTTGAATTGCTGGGCAGGGACAGAGCCAGGACAGGCTCAGGGCTGGGAGTGAACCAGCAGCTCAGAGCTCTGCCCCAGGGGCTTTTCTCCCGAGTTCTCTTTCTTCCCTCCTGCCACACCCCAGATCCAGGGATTTCTGTGCCACCACACCTTGTTCAGCTGCCAGGGCCGTGGGTCCTGAGCTCTGACAGGGAGGATGTTCCAGCCACGGCATCGCTCCTGGCACTGCCATCACCATCCCCCGGTGCCCAACCTGCATTTCCTGGGAGATGTTCCACTAAAGAAAGGAGAAATCCGTGTGCAGGAACCTGTTCTGTGGGAGGATGTTTGTCTACATGTGATGTCTGGTTCTCTGCACTCGCCTTTGTCATCCTTTCCAAGTGTTATTTTTGTTTATCTCAAGATTTATTTTTTTTTTCTCTCAGTGGGAAGGAAGAATCAATTAGGAAATTGCAACCCTGACAAGGAGGGATAATAATAATAATCATCATCATCATCCAGTCAGGATTCTTGGGGACTACACTTAGCAATTTAATTTTTGCCATTGAATTTCTGATTCAGGAGGCCTCAGAATCACAACCATCAAAATTTAGCCTAAGAGACATTGTTCGTGGAGACAATAAACACACTTTAGAAAAAATTAATGAAAAAGAAAATAGCAGGCAAAGCAATTACTAAAGAGAGAGTTCCATAACTTGCACATGCCCATCAGCATTCAGCTTTCCCATAAAGATATTATTGTAAGACACCTTTAATGTGTCAGGTGGGACAACCTGATGTGAGGGAAAAATCAAAATCACGGGAACAACAGCAAGCCCTGATTACAGAGCAAATCACATCAGTGATTTCTTGGGGATTTCTTCCTGGAGAGAACCACAGACTCAAGCAGTGGTGCTCGAGCATGTAAAAGAGAATTTTTATTTTAGAAGGACAAAGGCCAGTGCCTGCAGGGGGCTTTTTTTGGGCTTCTGTGCCTGTTTCACCTTCGGCAATTTGGGCACTTGTCTGCAGGTCATGGTTCTCTGCACCCTGTGATTTTTATTGCTGATGAATTAAACAGCCCCGGCTTTAGTCCTGCCTGAACTTCCACAATAACTCGTCCCCAGCACCTTAATTAAAAACATTAGAGCTCCTTGTAAGGCTTCGTCTGGAAGAAAATCTGCTCCCTGCCAAGCAGGGGGAAAATATTCATGGCTTTCTGGAGCCCTGCTAATGACTTTGTGGATGAAAGGAAAATGGAAATAATATGGAATTCACTGTCCTGATTGCTGGATTTAGGGATTGGGTTCCTAACGGATGGAGTGTGCACTTCCCAGCAGGCTGGAAATTCTGCTGACTGTTTAAAAGTCAAATAAAATTTAGGAGAGCAGCAGCTGAGTGTGTGCAGTGATCCCAGGGCTGGGACGGAGCGACAGAAAATCCTCAAATCCATCAAAAAATGGAGCACTGAAGCTTTGAATTTTTTTCCTACTGGCTGGGGATTTGTCAGTGGTGCTACCAACAAGTTTTGGGGAATATGGGATGAGAATATTTCTCTTTCCAAGTTTTTTTTGGGCAGGATCCGCCCAAAGCCATGAACTGAGCAAGGGATGCTCTGGCAGCAGGTTGGAGACCTGGAAAGTCCAGGCTGTCCTTGGGCTGTGCTCCACACACGAGCTGTAGTTAATGAGCTTGCCTGAATTTTAATGAAGGCTTAATGGGAGGAGTTCATTCCGGTGGCTTTTGCTCGTGGAAACAAGAGAAAAACCTTAAACCACTTTTGTAACATTTTGGGTCAGGCATGGGCAAAATAGCCACGATTTCACCTGGAAAATATTCACAATTTCACCTGGAAAATAGCCACGATTTCACCTTGAAAATAGTCACGATTTCACCTGGAAAACAGACGGTACCACAGGTGATGGAAGCAAAATCCTTCCACTACCAGATTTCACTAAACATGAGAGAATTTAAAATTATATGTGAGACCCCTGTGCTCTTGGGAAGTTTGATTGACCAAGCAAACAATTCCAAAGGCCAGGCAGGGAAAAATATTCCCAAAAACGCACAGGAAAAACCCAAAGGGTGATCAGCTGAGCATCCTTCTTAGAGAAACCAGGATAACTGAACTAAGAGCAATAAATCTTCCAAGGACATGAGGTTTTGTGGCAGAGCAAGGAGCAGCAAATAGGAGAATTCGTGCCTCTGTGCGCGGGGGAAGCCGAGCAGAGAGGGGACACGAGGATGCGGCAGTGCCAGGGTGGAAAGGCAGCCCGGGGAGGGACCAAATCTTGCCGGTGTAAAAGGTAATGAACCCTTCTGCGTATCTGGAAGGCACTGAGGGAGGTCAGAGCAAGGAGGGCAGGCAAGCACTTGTCGTGGAACGGCCCCAGGGCAGAGCAGGAGCTGCAGGACCCTCCGGGATAACAGCTGCTGCTTTCCAGAGCTGCTGATCCAGCGCAATTCCTGCACGGCTCGGTGCCCTCTCTGGGGCAGCAGCTGGAAAAGGACAAATTGCGAACGAGAGGCAGCTCCTCCTCCTCTCCTTTTCCCTGCAAAGAAGGCAGAGGTGGGAGCTGGAAGTCGGGATTTGAATAGCTGAGCTGATTTAGCCCAGGGATGAAATGATTAAAGGTCATTAGCGTTTGAAATTTGAGGAGTACTGGATCGAGGAATACTTGATTGGAGCCTGGCGCGGTTCCTTCGCCACGAGGGACAGGACAATAATTCATTAAGCGGGTTTTTTTTTGAGTTTTAAATGCAGGGAAGTGGCACTTGGAGCAAGGGGGAGTCACGTGAGCGCTGTGCTAATTGCCACATCCTCATCAGAGCTGCTCAGAGGGACTCGGTGGCAAATATTACTCATGGATGCTTTGGGGCAAACTCCCAGGAATCTGAGGGAAAGGGGAAAAAAAGGAGCTCTCCCCTGGAACATTTTTGCAAACAAGCTCAGGGGGAGGAGCGGCAATGGAAAGAGCATATGCTCGGTGACATAAGTGGAGGGCAAATATTTGATGGCTTCAATCTGAATTATTATTATTTACTTTTAATAAAGTGTGGCTGAAGGACTCGAGAGCTGAAGTATCCCTGTGCCAGGTGCTGCATAAACGTGGGAAGCCTGGCTGGAGGGGAAGCAAAAAGGGTTTATTCAGCCAAGGAATTAACACAACCCATTTCTGCAATTAAATTGTTTTACACTTCAAATGCCAAGTACCAAAATGGGAACGTTTGACAGACAAAACCAAATAATGGAAAAAAATTTCCTTAAATATTTGCCACGTTTTATCCAGCACTTGAAAGTAAATATTTCTTTCAAATTTCTCTACATAACTAAGAGGGGGTGGGAAGTGAAGAGATTCAACCTTTCCGATTTCTCAAAAAATAATACAGTTGGCTCTGTGAGTGATTAAGGGTTATTTGCAGGCATTGGTGGATGAGCTCAAGCACAGCACAGATTCTAAAGGAATACACATCACCAGCCTTCACGAAGCTGGGAATTTATTAGAGTAGTCAGAGGCTCAGATCTCGTCAGAGAGATTTGGCATTAGGATACAGATAAAGGAATTATGAGGAGAAAAAAAAGGGCTTTTGTACAGAACAGGATGTTGGGTCTATAGCAATGCAATGTTTAATAAGAACCAATATCTTCCAGGCTGAAGAGCTGCCTATGTGAGAGCTCAGGGAAGGGATAAATCCTTCCCCTTTAGCCACTGAGTATCAGGATGTGCCCAGTATTTCTGGCTGTGCGTCCAAAGCTGAAGGCACAGAGTCAGAAATTGTTTCAAAAAAAGCCTTTTCTGCCCATCCTCTCCACCCAGCTGAGAAGTGCTCAAGTGGGCTGTGTCTGGAGCTGCTCCAGCTTGAAAAATTCATCTGCTAAATGTCGCAGAGACCAAAGCTTGCCCTGCTCCCACAGATTGTTAAAGAGCAAGAGGATCCCGTGGCTCTGCTCCAGCAGTAGTCAAACCTCTCCTGAGTTCCAGGTGGGCTGTTCTGGCAGGAGATTGTTGCTGGAGGGAATTATTTATACCCCAAACTGGTCCTAAATTGATTATTTATGACAAAAAAAACTCCAACCAAACAGCACAAACCAATCTGCTACAGCCCCTCCTTGCTGAAGTTCCTGGGTTACCTGTATTGGAGTGGGAAAATGTTCAAACTGGAGAATTTCTGATAAAACTATATTTGGTTGCAAGCCCTGAATGAAGACAAGGCCTTAATCTTTAATTTTAAAGATCCCTTTAAAAATGGAACCCGGTTTTTATTAGCAGAAGGACAGGTTAAAGGAAGTTACAGGAGAATTCCTCCCCTCTAGGGAAGATATCACTGAATTCTTCCCTTCCGCGAGGACTGGCAAAGACACCTGGAAGGATGGGATTTTCAGAGGGCCTGAAAGGAGCAGGCAGTGAATTCCCAGAGAAATTCTGCCTGAGGACATCCTTCTCCAGAGGGCCCAGCCTGATGTGAGTCCTGGCTTTCAACAGGGAGGGCAGGAGCACAGTCCTGGGGAAGGTTCTGGTTTGTCAAAGGGACAAAAGCTCTGGGAAAAAACTTCTTCCCTTTCCTTCCTGTAACACAAATTCAGACTCAGGCAAAAATAGGGAATTAGGGATGACTGAAGGAGCAACACCACAAAGAGAGAACTGAGAAATCTGCCTTAAAACCAGGGCTCAGCCTGGAAATTCTGGTGTTACAAAGCAGCGGCATCATCCTGCCAGAGTAAGGAAACCCTCCCTATATTCCAGAGGAGGAGCCGAGGCTCCTGAGGGTCTGTGCTGCCTGGGAGGGGGTGAATCACAGCCTGGAATTGGTGCAGAGAGCTTTGAGCAATGAGATGGTTGGGCAGGGAAGTGCTGGGAACAGTAAATATCGTGGCATCAGCAAGAACAGCTCAGGTGGGTGACTCAGAGGCCGTGGTGGCAGTGAGGTGCTGTCACCCACAGCTCAGAGCTCTGCTGAGCGGGAGGGGAAAAACTGGGATTAGGTGCTCAGGGGGGACGTGTGAACCCTTTCCAGCAAGAGGATCCAAT
The DNA here is from genome assembly GCA_013390045.1 of Picathartes gymnocephalus. Classification (NCBI taxonomy): domain Eukaryota; kingdom Metazoa; phylum Chordata; class Aves; order Passeriformes; family Picathartidae; genus Picathartes; species Picathartes gymnocephalus. The sequence goes on from WEKY01012191.1 coordinate 368,085, forward strand.
TAGATATTATGCAAAACCAGGAATGGTTCTGAATCAGAAGTGAGCAATAAGTGTAATTAATGTACCTTTGATACCTTGGATGGGAAAGGATCTGGAGAACGGGGAGCCAGGAGAAAGGCAGAGCAGGAAGATTTTCAAGAGGTTTTTGGAAGGAGCTGATGACAGAACTCTTGGTTTGATAGACATCAAGGCTGCAGTGTTGAAATGAGAATTCAGCCAACCCTAAAACTCCCAACCTGGGCAGGATTTTTGCCTCTAATTCTGGGTGCAGAGGTGGCCAAACCTCCTTACTGTGCAGCCTGCTGGTTCCTGGATGCCAGCGAGGGCACGGGGAGCGTGGGAAGCTGAGCTGTGCCTCCTCGGAGCCCAGAAGAGCTCAGGTGTAATTACTGCCAGGCCCTCGGGCACGGCTGTCGCCTCCCCGCTGCATTTGCATGGAGGACTCAGTGCCCGGGGGAGTCGCGTTTATTTAAAGCCACCAGGACTCTGCTGAGTGACTTCTGTGTCAGCTGCTCCTGCAGGAGCCCAGGGCAGGGCACGGGGTTTGGCAGCACCGCAGCAGCTCTCTCAGGTCAAGGCAATATTTACATTATTTTCCTCATCCCCAGCCTTTCCTCCTCCTCCTCAATGCCTGCAGGCACTGTCCCCTGAGCAGAAATGAATGGGAAAAAGGTTCTCACTCAGCTCCAGCTGTTCCACAGCTTCCTTGCTCTCCAGGGAACCACGACAAGGAATTCACAGCAATTCTGGGCTTGCATGCAAAAAAAAAGTAGTGAAACTACTCCAGAAGCTGCTTTTCTTCTTTTCCCCCACAAAACTCCTCAAGAGGGGAACAAAGCAGCTCCTCAAACACACTTTTCCCCTTCCCTTTCTCCTCCACTTCCTCCCTACTCCAAAAAAACTCCCGATGCTGTTTCCCTTGATGGGAACGTCTTTGTTGCATTCTCAGCGGAGCCCAGCAAACATCTGGAGGACAGAGAGGATGTCAGTTTGACAGTTTCCTACGGCCCATTGATTCCAGAATTCCAGAGGAGAGTGACAATATTGAGGGGGCAGCGTTCTGTGCAAATTCCACTTAGGCATTGATTTCTGTGCGGAGCCTCTGCAGAGGATCTGTCCGTGAGCAGCCTCAGGAGCCTGATGGGCACCTCTGGGCAGCAGCAACTGGCAGGAAATACCAGCCTGGCAACATCTGCAGGCACAATTCCTTGAGGACAGCGGGTAGAGGCTGTTCTGAGGCTGCTGGGGGGTATTTCCCACAGGGATGCCCCAAAATTGTGTCTGGAGTCCAGAGCCCCTGAAAGCCCACCCTGAACTCCAGCTTTGATTTTCAATGTGTCACATCCCAGGGAAACCTTGGGGAATTCCATGCAGAAGTGAAAGCTGGCTGAAGTTTTGGGCAGGCAGGCCCCAAATCTTTGCCAGGCAGGTGCTGCAGTGACACGAGTGACAGAGCCTGGCACTCCTCAGGACCAGCCCTGAGAGGATTTCATGCCTGGGAGTGTTTGCAAGCAGAGTAAAAACCAAAAGCAGAGTTACACCTTTGCTGTTTCTGAGAGAAGAAAGGTTTCAGATCCTGCCGGAGACACGAAGGGTTTTGTTGGGTTGGGAGCATCCCACATTTGCCAGGGAGATCTCATGATTGTTTGCCACAAGTGCAATTAGATGATCCATCACGAGGAGAAATACTGGCACGGCAAACAAACATTTTTCAGTTTTCTCTCTGGAAAGAGCACAGGGAGCTGGGAGCAGGGGAGGGCAAACCTCTGGCTCTGCACTCCCAGCCCCTCTCCTGGCTGCCTTCTCCCTGTGAGTTCCAGCAGCCACACACCTGATTCCCTCCTGGAAAACTGCTGGAAAGCTGCTCCCCAGTCAGGGTTTTGTGGAGCAGAGCCCCTCAGGGAGGGATGTGAGGGGGAAGAGCAGCAGGGATGAGCAGCAGGGATGCTCTGCAGGATGCTGCTGCTGCTGCTGCTGCTGCTGCTGCCGTCACACACGAGGCTGCAACCTCGCAGCCCTGTCCTGCCCTTGACCCCGCAGCAAATCCATATCTGGATTAGCTCAGCCGCCCTGGAAATCTGTGGGGGACTCTGGGGGGGAATTAGAGAGGCTTTGCTGCACTTAATTCACAAGGGAATTTGCTCCCCTTTGGGCTCTTTCTCCCTCTGAAATCAAGACTGGTTTTCCTCTTTACAGGAAACTCAACAAGGCCAGAGTCAGGTGCCACTTGTGCCTTTTCCCTGTGCTTTTGATCCCTTCCCTCTTCCTTTTTCCCAGGAAAATGCAGCTTTCTGGGCAGGGAAAAGCCCTCCCATTTCCAGCTGGCTCTTTAAGTGCTTCTTTCTTCTCTGCTGAGGAACTGTCAGCACTAAAATCAAAAGTGCTCCTCAAAGCAGGACTGAGAGACTCACAAAACACCTTAATGGCCACCAAAAATGCTTCCAAATTATGCCACTTCTGGGGCCGGAGAAAAGAAGGTTGTTTTTAGGATTGAAAACTCAAGCTCTCCCAAGTTGGGGATTAACAGAGTTGTCCATGTAACTGTAGTTTGTACCACGAGGATGTGTACAGGATACAGCCTTTAACTGTGTGATCACACAGCTTTAATTTTTAGGTTTTGGTGTTTAAGTTTCCGTATTTCATCCAAAATATTTGGAATTTTTCTTCAGTTTCATTTTTCCCAAATTAAAACCTTTTTTTTGGTCTAAAAACAGAAACATCAAATCTTTTCATTTGTACAATGTTCAAACATGAACTTTTAAACTATCCTCATGATGCATATAAAGACAAAAATTATTACTGTGAAAGCAGTTCTATTTAAAGAAAAAAAAAAAAAATCCTGTGGAAGATAGAGAAGGAAATGAAAGGAAATTTTGATTATTTTAGCCAGGATTTTTTACACCCTCTCTAAGCACCATTGAGTAAATTCCTGATGAATGGACATGAGAGATGAGCTACAAATGGTTCCTCCAACTCCACCAGGGAGCTGGAACAGCCTGGAAAAGGCTGGAATTGCTGTGCCCATCTCCCTGGCTGTGGCCTTTCCTTTGTAAAACCAGTTTTAAACCTGAAGTCAGAGCTCAGAAAAAAACCAGACCAGGCTTAAAGGGTTGATCCTGCCCATCTCAAACCACTCCATCTCAAAGACACTTCTCCATGCCCCTGCTTTTTTTTTTTTTTTTTTTTCTTTCCCCCCCTC
>WEKY01012191.1:376217-387787 GCA_013390045.1 Picathartes gymnocephalus
GGATCCCTCACCAGCCCCAGGAATTGCTCACCAGCCCCAGGAATTGCTCACCAGCGCCAGGAATTGCTCACCAGCCCCAGGAATTGCTCACCAGCCCAAGGATCCCTCACCAGCCCCAGGAATTGCTCACCAGCCCCAGGAATTGCTCACCAGCGCCAGGAATTGCTCACCAGCCCCAGGAATTGCTCACCAACCCCAGGAATCCCTCACCAGCCCCAGGAATTGCCCACCAGCCCCAGGAATTGCTCACCAGCCCCATTCTCTCCTTGCAGGTGGTTGGGGAGTGGCGCTTCAGTCGCATCCACTGTGACATCTTTGTCACCCTGGACGTCATGATGTGCACTGCCAGCATCCTCAACCTCTGTGCCATCAGCATTGACAGGTGAGGGCTCTGTGCCACCAGGCTGTGCCAAGCCCAGGGTGGCAGGTCCCAACCACCTCCGTGTGGTCGCATTTTAGCTGGGACTCAGAGCTTTGAAATGGGTGGGAGTGAAAGGATCTCGATGAGCCCTGAGCAGGGATTTCGTCAGAAGGCACAGAAACTCTGATCCTGGGAATGCAGATGGAATTGTCTCTGCGTTCCCAAGAGTTTGGTCCTTCTGTTTGTGTTCTGGGATGGTGCAGCAGGCGCCAGCGGGGAGGGGAGGAAGGAGAACACCCTGCTGAGCTGAGCCAGCCTCACCCCTCCTGCGGCGGCTGCAGCCACCGTGGGACACAGGAGCTGTGCCCTGCCTCCCCCTGCCCTGCTGGGGCAGCCGCCGGCTGCGGTGCCAGGCGCCCTGGCAGGGTGACAGCCGGGCGTGGCTGTGTCCCCTGCAGGTACACGGCCGTGGCCATGCCCATGCTCTACAACACCCGCTACAGCTCCAAGCGCAGGGTCACCGTCATGATCGCCGTGGTCTGGGTGCTCTCCTTTGCCATCTCCTGCCCGCTCCTCTTCGGCCTCAACAACACAGGTGAGGGCTCTGCCACCTGCAGCTGCCGTCCTGCCGGGCCCCCAGGCAGCCAGGAATAAAGGTGGGGTGAGGTCTGGTGAAGGCGATGGCACAAAGAGACGGGGGCTCAATGCATGGGTGCAAGAAGTCCGTTCGTTAATTGATCACTCTCACCTTATATACCTTTTGGCGTGAGCTTAAGCAATTATCACTTATCTATATTTCTTAATCTTAGCTATGCACAGCCTAACACAAATATGTAAAATATTACAAGCTAAGCATTCTTTCCAAAATCCTGCTTCCACTTGCCCAGACTAGGCCCGAGGCTTGCAGCCTGGCAGCGTTAGCACATCTGCTTCAGTCGTGAGCTCAGCCCTGCTCCCAGTTCGGCTCTCCAGCTGTCTTGCTGCAGTCTGAGGTGTATTTGATGTGTTCTCTCCCACTGTCATCCCTCACCATTCTGTTTCACCTCTTGCTGTTCCACACCAGGTCCAGACTCACCAGAGCTGAGGTGATGTAGTTCACACAAGACCAATCTGTGTCCCCTTAACATTTGTCCACTAAAAAGGCAAAATCCTTCTTCAATTAAAACACACAAAAAGGAAATCCAAGGGACAAAACCTTCCCTGGGGCAGTTCAGCCAGCAGTTTCCTGGGAACCCTGGGGTGGATACAGCGTGGGATTGGCGTCCTTAGCAGCAAGGCAAGGAATAGCCAGGGGCTTTGGGGTGATGTGCCTCCCTACAGCCCGAGGGGAGGTGACCCCCTCAGCGAGGACCCTGAAAGCTTTTCTCTTCCAGACGAGAAGGAATGCATCATTGGCAACCCTGCCTTCGTGGTGTACTCCTCCATCGTGTCCTTCTACGTGCCCTTCATGGTCACCCTGCTGGTGTACGTGCAGATCTACATCGTGCTGCGGCGCCGCAGGAAGCGCGTCAGCACCAAGCGCAGCAGCCACGTGCTGGACTCGGACACGCAGGCGCCCCTGAAGGTACCCAGCACTCTCCATCCTCCCCCATCCCTGCTCCTCCTGCCCCACGCCTGGGCCGGGCCAAGCGGCAGCTCCCAAAGGTGGCTGCTGTGGTCAGTTGGGGGTCCCAGTTGCGTGTTCTGCGCTCCCAGCTCGCTGGCTGGTGCAGCTCGGCTGTTTCTGGATCTCAGGGGCTGCTCCAGCAGCAGATCTGCAGCAGGAGCTGCTGCATGAACCCACAGCGCTGCCTTGGGCTGGGTTGGGGTGCCCCAGAACAGAGGCTGCACCGCTGTCTGGGTCAGGCCTGCGCAATCACAGGATCAAAGAGTGCTTTGGGTCACAAGGGACATTAAAGACGGTGGGCAGGGACACCTTCCACTATCCCAGGTGGCTCCAAGCCCCATCCAACCTGACCTTGGGTATTTCCAGGGATGGGGCAGCCACAGATTTTCTGGGCACCTTGTGCCAGGGCCTCCCCACCCTCCCAGGGAGGAATTTCTCCACAACATCCAACCTAAACCCACCCCCCAGCAGCTGAAGGCCATTCCCCTGTGCCCTACCACTCCCAGCCCCTCTCCAGCTCTCCTGTAAGCCCCTGTAGGTGCTCTAAGGTCTCCCCAAAGGCGGGTGGCCGTGCCAGGGGTGCACACTCCTCCCTGGGAAGGACAGCTCTGCAGGGATCAGCCTCTCCAGCAGGAGCTGGGTGCGAGTGAGCCCAGCTCGGGTGTGAAACCATTTGCCAGAACACAGCTCCGGCAGCACAGGCAGCACGGCCAGGGGGATGTGCAGCCCCAGAGGCGGCTCCAGCTCCAAACTGCGCTGCCTGGAGAGGAGGCAGGGACACACAAACACCAGCAGAGCTTCGAGGTCTCCTTCCTCTGAAGGTGGAAGCACAGGGGTAGCAGCCTCCTCCACCACTGCTCCTCCACAGCAGCTTGCCATCCTGCACAGCACCTCAGCCACGCTGATGAATTCCTGTTTAATTCCTTTGTATTCCCACGTGCCTCCCTTACCAGCTTCCCTTCCCAACCCCTCTCTGCCTGTGTAACCTCTGAGCTGGTGCTTGCCCCTTAGGACAAATGCACTCATCCAGAAGACGTCAAGCTCTGCACAGTTATTGTGAAGTCCAATGGGAGCTTCCAAGTTAATAAGCGCAAAGTGGTGAGTGTTAAAGAGAAGTGGGAGCTTTCCAGAGCCTTCAGCCTTCCCCTTCTCCCTCAGGACACGAGGTTAATTTATGTAGGGTGGGAGAAAAAATAAGCTTAAGAGCAAAGGTTACCATTCATTCTCAAAATTTAAATAGTCTTCCCATTCCTTGGAGTGAAGCAGGGGGTTTAAGCTCACGGCGCTCAAAATCCAGATTAAGCTTACCTAAAGATCAGCTCTAAAAGCCACGGCATTTGAACATATTTGTGCCTTTGATTTCCTTCTCCTCTCTGTTCTTTAAATCTTGGTCTGCATTGGCTTTTTTGGGTTTTGCTTGTTGATTCCATTTTTATTTATTTGCATTCTGAAAACCTGAATAAAATCCGTGGAGAGAGGAGACAGCGTCTCCCTCATTTCTGAGCCTCTTTGTGCCAAAAAAGAGAATCCTCCAGGGCAGTTCTGTCAATCCCATCAGCCCAAAATATCCAAACACACCACAGCCCCTTCTCCAGGCACCAGGCAGGGAGGGAGAAGAGGGACTGACTGTTCTCCAACATCGTCCAGCTTCACTCTGTAAGGAATGTTCGTTGCTCCTCTCTGTGTATTTACCTGTCATTATGTTGTGGACATTTGATTCTTGTCCAGGAGGCAGAGAGTCACATAGAAGAGATGGAAATGGAGATGGTGTCCAGTACCAGTCCCCCTGAGAAAACGGCCCTCAAACCCACAGCACCAAGTAACCACCAGTTGATTGTGCCAGTCGCTTCTAATCGGGGCAACAACTCTACCCTGCAGGCACCCCTGAGCAGCCCTGGGAAGGTGGAGAAGAACGGCCATGCCAAAGAATCCCACCACACAGCCAAGGTCTTCGAGATCCACTCCCTGCCCAACGGCAAGACGAGGAACTTGCTCAAGGCCGTGATCAGGAGGAAACTGTCCCAGCAGAAGGAGAAGAAAGCCACCCAGATGTTGGCCATCGTGCTCGGTGAGAGCGTGCCCTGGCTGCCCTGGGCTCCCTGCAGGAATCCCAGTCCCCGTGTCCAGCGCAGGCTCATTTTCCAGCCTCCCTCAGAATTCATTTCCCTTCATACATTAGAGAATAGGTCAGCAAGGAGCTGCCCATGGGAAGGGTCTCTCCTCCCCAGCCACGCACAGCTGGCAGTGCTGCACTAAAGGTGCCCAAAACTGCCCCCCCCGGGGGCATGTGGGCTCCCAAAATGGGGGAAGAGTTCATGGTCTTTCTGGAACAAAAGGCAGCAGAGCTCAGCAGAGCTGGCACCTCTGAAGGGCAGAGTTCCTGCTGTATTTGGGCTCATTACACGAGCAGAGAAATCAGGATTTCTGCTGTATTTGGGCTCTTTACATGAGCAGGAGTTCTTTAGAATCAGGGTAGAACACAGCCCAGGACACTGAGCAGGCACACACAAACCTCATTCCCCTGGGAAACACATTCCTGCTTCTACCAAAGACAACCTTATTCTCAGAGCCCGAGAATCTGCCCAGCTTCCAGCAATCCAAACCCTCCTCTCTCCATTTTTTCCCCCCCAGGTGTTTTCATCATCTGCTGGCTCCCCTTCTTCATCACTCACATCCTGAACATGCACTGCGACTGCAACATCCCGCCGGCCATGTACAGCGCCTTCACGTGGCTCGGCTATGTCAACAGTGCTGTCAACCCGATTATCTACACCACCTTCAACATCGAGTTTCGCAAGGCTTTCATGAAGATCCTCCACTGCTAAAAGTCACAAACAGCACCCGCAATTTTCTTTTTGAGGAACGGAGGGGGAAGAGGGAGCGACGCCATTCACGCGCAGCGGGGCGGCCGGGGAGGGGGCTGGAGCTCTTGAGTTGGGCACTGCCCAAGCGCCTCGTGGGGACGGAACGAGGTGGGAGGGTCTGTCACCCCGCTGGGTGACCCCTGGAGCCGTCCCAAGGGCGCTCTGCAGAGCCAGCCTCACGCCGCGCTGGAAGTGCATCGAGGCGCTCTGGCTCGGTTCTCGCCCGCGGCCACCCGGCCTGGAGTGCCCTGGGCACAGAGTGGCCGCGGGGCCACGAGGAGGAACGCTGGCTCATCGGCACAACTCTCACCAAAGACAAGGCCATCCCTCCCTCTCGGCGGCCGGGGCCACGCAGGGCCTGTGGAAGCTCCGTGCAATAGCTTTGCCTTCACCTCCAGCTGACTCACCCGGTGTTTAACTGCTGAAGCCTTCAGAAATTAAATAAAAACCAACCCAAAAAAACTTTCAGAGGTGCCCGAGCGGGTCGAGAAGGTGCTGCCACCCACAGAGCCAAGCCCTGCAGCAGTGTGGGCCTACAAGCCACGGGTGGAAGGGAGGAGGGGGCATCAGTCTCTTGTCAAACCACTGCATCAGTGTAAATAGGAATAAATAGGATGGATTTTGGAGCCCAAGCCAAAAAACAACAACAACAAAAAAGAGATGGAGAGAGAAACTCAAGGAGTGGAACCTTGTCTTGCATGGTGTGCATCCGACAGGACCCCCTCATCTGCCATCAGCGATTTCTGCCCACCAGCATCTCATCTCCAGGCTCTGCCCAGGGGTGACACCAGGGGAGGGGTGGCAGCGTGATGAATGTACAGACACGAGGACCCTGTGCCAGCCCCACCACCCCAGGGGCACCCTGGGCACGCCAGCCAGGCCAGGCCTGGTCCTACTCACCAAAATCAGGGGCCCCAAGGAGCACCTCGGGTCTGATTTGCCTCTGTCTCTCCCCAGGGAGTGCAGAATAACATTGTGCCTAATTTAAGTCAACAGTCAAGGAGATAAAACTGTGCATTTTGGAAAAAGCCAGAATAAAACCCCAAGGAAACCCCTGCCTGGACCAGCTCCTGTGTCCAAGCTGGATTCTGGAAAGGTCTGGGTGTTTCCAGCATCCCTTATTCTCTGCTATCTAATTTTTCCACGGATTCTAAGGATTGAAACCCCATAATTTGACCAGGCTGAATCTGGCACTGCCCAACCCATGCTGTACTTGCTACTTGTGCTCAGTTCACACGATATTTTGCAATATCTCTGTAAATAAAACACAGCAAGGTGAATAAAACGACCTGGAAACAGGTCTGGCTAGAAATTCCCGCAGGATGTGGAGCAGCAGAGGGTTGCAATAGCCATAAGCAGGGGCAGACTCCCAGGGTGCAGCTTCCTGCTGTTTTCTAAAGGAGTTAAAACACAATTGGGGCAGCAATAGAATCCTTTTTTTTTTTCTCTATGCAGTTTGTGGAATATTCACTCAGTTTCTGCTTCAGGTGAGGTGAAGGTCTGCCAAGGCTTCCTTTAATTCCCTGGATTTCCTGTATTGCCAACAGAGCATTTTCCTGTGCTGGCAGGATGTGTTCCAGCTCTGAGTCAGGATGAGATTATGCCAAGTAGCTCTGACACATAATCTCAGCTGTTTTCTAAAATTGAAGCAGCAGTCCCACCTTAATCCACAGGTTTGTGTTCTAAACCTGGCGTTCCTGGAATGGGCTGATATCCAGGGGCTCTGATATTCAGCCCACAGCCTTGTGTAATATTTGAACCTGGCTCCTCATAACTGAAAACTGCAAAATTGGGAACATGACCTCGAGAGATCCCAGGCACACACGAGCTGTTCTTTCCCCTCATTCCCAGTTTTAACCAAACAAATTCACCCAGAGATGGGAAACAACTCAGACTCGTATCCCAATATTCACAGAATGATGCAAAGTCAGGAGGTTTTGGGGCAGAAAAATAGCAATGAGCTACTGGTCCATTTTTAAATGTATTTACAAGCAGAAAAATCCATTTGACTTAGGGAATGAACAGGTGGGAAGCTGAACCAGTATATCAAATATTACATATATAGACAAAAAAGCTTTAAAGCATTTGGAAGTTGCCACAGGCGATGTTTTCTCTGTATTAAAATCTGGTGTGAGCCCTCAGGATAAGTGGAATAATAACATCCCTCAGGATAATGTGGATAATACCTTAACAATGTGCCATAATTTTACTTTGATTCCAGTGTTCACCCAAGGAAAATCCTCATCTCCAATGGTGGGTATCTTGCTCCCAATTTTTTTTTTTTTTTTAATTTAGAAGGAGAGCCAACCCACATGAAACACCACCTGAAAAACTCTTCCAAAATGTCATGCAGGAAAAAAAGCTGCTGGAAAAGGCCTCTGTCCTTCATGTGTGCCAGCTGGGACCAAAAATCCCCAGGAGGGATTTCCCAGAGCTCCAATATTTGCTGTGAGGTCTGCAGCCCATCGTTCACCCCCAAGACATTTTAAGCTGCTCCTTTCCTACCAGGCTGAGCTGTGGGAATGTGAACATGCCCAGTGCCCCTGGGGAGGTGGCAGTGCCAGGTGTGCCCACCTCTGCAGCAGCTTTTCCTTCGCCATCAAAGCCCTGCACTTCCAGACAGCAAATAAAGCACTTTGCACCCTGAACCGAGCCTTCAGAACCCTTTTGGAGACAGCACCAAAACTCACCCTCACCTCTGGCTTTCCAAGGAATAAAGCAATGCCCGGAGCAAGGACACAGGGAGAAGCAGCGGCCGGGGTGGGACCTTTTTGCAGGAACTCCTCAGAACCCACCCCGAGCCTGCTGCGTCGCACAGGACTGAGCCTGGCAAATCCAGCCCTCACTGTTCCTTCCACTCTGGGGGAAAAAAAAATCCTCTGCTTCCCCAAAGACTTCTGCTGGCAGGACGTGCTGGTGATGGGAAGGGCACTGAGCTGGTTTTTAAGAACACCTTAAAGAGGAGATTTCATTTCTTTGTTCCTCGAGAACTTCGGAGCCTTGCTCCAGCCCCTCTTTTGTGATTCATTATTTATAATGCAAGCTTTAGTTCTGCTTCTTGAGTCTTCCTGCTCCTGCTTTCCCTCCCTGTGGTTCCCAGCTTGCTGCAGCCCTGGCTGGGGCTCTCTGCACCCCCAAACAGGTTTGAATTAAAAGCCAGTGAATTCTGCCTGCACTGTATTTGCTGCTTGCCTGCTTGCTCCCACTCCACAGAACTGTTTATCTTCCTGGCTGAAGAGTAAATTAACTCCAGTAGGTCGAACCAGCTTATCCAATCCTGCTGAAATAAAATAATTAAAAAAAAAAAAAAGAAAACGGGAAAAATAAAGCCACTACCTCTTGTGGTGAAAATCTCCAGTGCAAACACGGCTCCGCAGGGAGTCAGGAATGTATAAAATGCCCATCACAGGTACATGTGACACCAACCGATGTCTTCATGCAGCACTGTCATTAAACAGAGACTTGCACAAGCCACCCTGATGTCGATCTGATTGTTTTGGTGTGTTCTGCACTCGGCTCTGAGGGCTCAGGGAGCCACAGCTCTGCTGCAGAGTTCAAACCCACACGGGAAAAGCTGCCTTCACATGAGATTTGGCTTTTTTCTGACTTGCTTTCCAGGCTGTTTTCCCTTTTCCTTCCCTTATCCCTGTCTATCCTTGAGAATTCTGGGCTTTGTCTTGCCTGCAGCCACGAGAATCAGACATGGCAAAGGAAAGGTGCAGAAAGGAAATGGTCTGAAATTGCTCTCCTGTCCCAGAGAGAAGTGGGCTGGGGAGGATGGGAGGAGGAAAGGGATGGAAGGCACAAGTGCCCTGCTGAATTTATGCTGGAGAATTCATTGTTTCATTTAGGAATATTTCTATTTATGCTGCACTGTTTTCTCAAGCTACACACTCAGGTATTTGGTGTTTTTGCAGGTGGGCCCTCAGCCAGGCTTCATCAGCACTTTTAAAATAAAGATAATTTTCTTTATATAAAAGAAGAAAAAGAAATAATAAAAAGAAAATCTTTCCCACTGCTAGGAAAGAAAACTGTCTGTCCATCTCCGATAACTAACAAACTAAAATTTCAGTTTAAAGGCATTTGGGATCCCAAGGTCTGCTCGGTTTTGAGCCAACACAGAATAATCCCTGCCCTGAAGCCCTCAGTTTCTGCAGGAACCAGAATCTCCAGAGCTGCTGAGTTCACATGAGGCTGAATTCTGCTTGTTGGATGATTCACCTCAGTACCACCGTGACTGAGGGAAAATGAGGAGCTCCCATGCCCCCCTCCCCTCCCAAACACAACAGAATAAACGATATTTTCCGATCCAACAGGACACACCAGGTTGTTTTCAGCCTGTCTGGCCTGAACCTGGCAGGATCAAAGGCAGCTGCTCTGAGGTTCACCCTCACAGGCAGATTTTATTTCTGAGCCTGTGGACAGAAGCCACTCACAGCACCCAGAAGAGATGAAAAGAAGGATCTGCCCATCTCCTGGGGCATCTGAGTGAGTGCTGCTGCTGCAGGTCAGGCCTGACACATCCATGGGGGTGCTTTGTTCTAGGGGGAAAAAAAAAAAGATAAAACCAGTTACTCTTGTTAAATTAACTCCCTGTCTTTAATCAAAGCTTCTTTTTAATAATTCCAACTGCTCCCCCAAGTCCTCCTGACGATACCAGCCTGTCTGCTTCATAAAGAGCTTTTGACTCACAGGTAACAACTTTCCTCACCAAAGAAAGCAGGACCACGGTGGACTAAACATAATTAAGGCGTCATGAATAATTAACAGCCCTAGAAATGCCTTTAAAGAGACTTTAAGAAGCAAAGCAAAAAACCCTTTTAAAGGAGGGGAAAGCATCCTGCCTCACCGAGCTGCCATGCTGAGCCCGGGGAAAAGCAGTGGGCTGATGAGAGCACATCGAGGCCGTGCAGCTCTGCCTCCCTGGCACTCCATCAGCTGCCCCCTGACGAGGCTGCCAGGGGCACGGCACCCCCAGCCCTGCTGCAGCATTGATGCCAGGCTCAGGAAGGAAAGGAACAGCACGGGTTTGCTCTTGCTCTCCGTGAAAAAGCAAATTTTTCCTGCTTTTCACCAAGCCTGGGGAGGTGGTGTTGCATAAGAGAGGTGTTGCACGTCAGCAGAAGAGCCAGGAAGGCACGGGAAAGGTGAGGAAAATGGGGTCTGCAGGGAGGTTTGGGGTTCAGCTGCTCTGCCTGCACTGGGGAGGCTCCTCACAGCACAGCTGGGGTGAGTCAGCCCCCCAGACCTCCTGGCTGGGAGGGGGCAGGCTCATCCGTGTCTCCTGCCTGTCCCGGGATTTGGCGGCCAGAGGCGCCTCTGGAATTCTGACTCTGCAGGAGCAGGCTGCTTCCCCACCCCTGGAGCCTTCATCCCCTCCTCTCCATCACCCCGCAGCCCCATTGCAGAGAGCTCCCTGCTGGGAGGGCAGCCCTGAGCCCAGCCCAGCTCGTCCTGGGGACAGGAGCTGCAGCCCCTCTTCACCTGGAGCCCGGGAGCCTTGGGATGGGGAATTTCTTAAGGATATGAAGGGTGACCAACTCCTGAGCACAGCCTGCTGCTCCAAATAAACAGGGCCCAGGGACAGGGAGCCACATCAGCCTGTGCCCGTGACCTCAGGACAGAGCAGCCAGGCACTGCCCAGATCCCTTTTTTTTTGTGGGATTTTAACACTACACACAGGGAAGAAAAGAAATCAGCAGAATTCAAGGGTCCTCATGGCTGTTTCTGCCTCCTATCTATATCCAGCTGCTCCATAAACCCTTCTGAACTGTGTGCGGGGCAGATGGAAAGGGCTGCAAACATCACCTGGGAGAAAAGCAGGTCATAACCTCAGCCCTTGCCAAATTATCCAATGTTTCATAACAAGCATCGTTAATATTTATTTAATAGTGCAGCCTTAGCTGATTTTTTTATTCAGGCTGCGTGAAAAAAGCAAGAAAAGCCCCAAGTGACATCAGGCAGAAATGTAAACTCCTCTCCAAGTGCTGGCAGCAACACAGAGAATCTCTGAGCAGCTCCTGAGCGTGAGTTCAGAGAGCTCTGTCAAATCACCAGCTGGAAAATGTACAAAGCTGCAGAGGGAAACCCAGGAGCTGCAAATCTGATTGAACAAGACAGGTTATGAGCCGAGAGCTCATCCGTGTGAAGAAATGGGCAGTCAGTGCCAGGCTAAACAAATATGTACATCTCTCTCTGAACACCTCCCTCCCCCTGGGACAGCTCCCGTCAAAAACAAAAGTGACTTTGATCCGGCATAATTCTTGGAGTTTGCTGGGAAAGAAATCCCCCAGCAAGATGGCAAAGCAGCTGCTGTGGGTCCTGCAGAGGGGCTTGGCACGGCAGGGACTGTGCTCCCAGCAGGGCCAGCGCTGGGGGGACAGGGGTGGGGTGGGATGAGCTCTGGGGAGTGGGGTGAGCCCACCCTGGCTCAAATCCAGGCGTGAGACCATCCCATGGCACGAAACGGTGACAATTCTGTGACGTGAAAGAGCCGAGCTCCTGCCTCTGCCTCCCTCTGGGCCGTGGGCTGTGTTCCCTGCCAGGGATAATGGTGCAGAATGTGAGGGTTTGACCCAGAAAAGAGCTGGGAATGGGCCCCAGAAGCTGACCCCGGTGAGGGGGTGGCTGAGAGCAGAGACACGGGGGAAGGGTTGCTGCCTTTGTGTCCTTGAGCAGCCACCTGGCCCTGCTCTGCTCCCACTGCTGATGCCTTCAGCTTTAAGTTTTTTTCTGTTCT
>WEKY01012194.1:1624-31678 GCA_013390045.1 Picathartes gymnocephalus
ACCATTAACATTCTGAGGTGGAAAGATCTTAATGACCTTAATGTTATAGACCTTAACTTCAGTCTGTAACATTTCTAATGAAGATGACAGTATCCATAAAATTAAGACTTCCTAAATTAGTCCTCTTCACTCCCACCCCCCAAAAAAGTAAACTGCAATGCATTATTCCTATGCATAATCCCATTGTGAGACCACACATTCCTTCTAATCTGCTCTAAATAGAAGCCACTGCCATATTTTGAGGATGACTACCCACTATCCCCAGAAATGGAGTTCTAAAAGCAAAGAAGCACAGAATCACAGAACGGCTCAGGCTGGAAGGGACCTCAAAAAATCATGTGGTCTACCCTCTACCTTCCCCTTCCAAGGGAAAAGGAGCCTAGACAAGACTATCTAGCACCCTACTACGTCTCAAAAACCTCCAGCAACAGGGATTTTATCACATTCCTGAGGAGGTTGTTCCAGTGAATGACTGTTCTCACTATAAGAAAAAAGAAAAAAAAAATTCTCATAGCAAGATGAAACTGCTCCCCGTGCAACATGTACCAATTGTCCTTTGTCTTCTCCATGTGAATAGAGTGCTTCAGTCCTTTTTGTAGCTGTCCTCTAAGTTGGAGAGAAATCATTGCAATAAGCACACTATTGAGAAAAGTTATTTTCCTGGAAATTCTCTCATCTTTCTTAAGAATTAAAGGAATTAAATGGGAGAAAAAATTCCTGACATGCCAAGGACCAAATCAATGGGAATGAATCTGGGTTAAAGAAGCTCAGCAACTCTAAATATTTTACTCCTAAATTACTTCTCATTTAGATATTTAATTCCTGTTCTCTTCCTTGACTTCTACTTGTGAACAACACTAGTGTATGTTTTCCCCTTTGTGTTAACATTGTATCCATCACCAAAATTGTATTGAAATTGCTTATACGTAGATACATGTTTTAGAGTAAAGGTTTTCTTGTTTCTGAGTAGCTTCACTACACCAAAATTAACCTGTCAGATAATACAAAAAACCAGTAAGCAATAAGTAAAATAAAAATAAAATTAAAAATAAGTAATAAATAACAAACTAAGTACATCTGTTCAAAGATTTCGTCAATTTTCTGTGTAAGAAATTTGTACTTGCAAGCTTTACAGACTAAGCTATCTGAAAAAGGAATCAGGGAGCAGTCTGTTTTGTAACAGGTGCATCTTATCATTACTACAGAATATAACTCCAAAACTAAATCAATAATAGGTCTCAAAACGTAGAAAATGGTTATTTGAAGTAGGACAAACAAATGCAGTAAAAGTATGTTATAAACAGGGTCAAATTGGAGGAGGTGGAAAAAAATCTTCCAGCTTCAAAGTCCAGTGTTGTTCAGAAGACATCCTGTACATTGGTACCACAGCACCCCCTCAGCAACACAGGCTGTGGCTACCCTGTCAGCATGTATTCTTCTTCCTTTGGCTCATTAGAATCAGATAATCAACTTGGAAAAAGAACAGACACATTCCTTAAAGCTCTGTTATCAAACTCACAAAGGATCTAGTTAAGGTATCAAACAAGAAATAACCTGAATGAGATTTTCATAATATAGTTGCTGCCCCGCTTCTTGCAAAACCTGATAAAAAGAAAACTAATTTGGGCACTTCAGTAATTTGAAATATCACAGTAGTGACTTCAAAGTTATGACTGTGGTGTGAAATGGACTGAAAAGAAACACGTTTGCATTTTCCCCAAGGCTACTGGACTATCTCTAAAGCTCCTCAAGTTCTCATGTGGTTTCAATTGGTTTCATTTTTAATGTCCTCATCCCACATGCTCCTTTCAAACAGGTTTTGGAACTTTTTTCTGCCACCTCCTAAAATACAGCTATTCATGTCTGACCAAGACCTACATGTTAAGGTACATTCCACAAAGTGCTTACACTGGACTTTTTAATTATTATTACTATTAATCATGGGGTTGTTGCTGATGTCACCTACTGCTGCCAGGTACACTTTTGAACAAAAAGAAACAAAAAAACTTCTACAGATACAAGTTTTTTGGTTTGCACAAGGGTAAGCATGAAGGTTTTTATACACAGTAATGGTTGCTAAGAGTTCAAAAACTGGCAGCATCTGACATTAATTTTTTCCTGCTTCAGTTACATTTACATCTATCTCACAACAACCTGTTCTGCTCTTGCTGGATTTTTAAAAAGATAAACTAAGTGACAATGGAAATTCTGAAGCAGTTAGGTAGCAAAGTTTGAAGTATAACCAAAACAACAGTAATGAAAAAGGACTAATAATTAAGCTATAAAATAATAGGTATTTGCTTTCCTTCCTTCCCACTCTCACCACAGCCACTTTGTAAGACAAAGTCTATGTTTAACAGCATCATCAGCCTTTTCTGAAAACCCTGTAATTTCCCTAAGTTCTGAATTCATAAAACTTCACTATTAGAAGTATTTCTATACAGGTTCATGATGCAGAGAACTTTAAAAAAAAAGAAGAAAAAAAAAAAGAAAAAAGGTATCGAGACTGAACAGTATATTCTAGGGTCAAAACTCTCTTGCATGCTTTTTATCAGCATTCAGCATTAACATTATTTTAGAAGAGATGAATAATGTACGTATAATAACGTATTTCAAATACCTGAACACTCAAAAATAGTTGGGGGGTGTTTATTCTTTACTGAAAACAGCACAATATGAAATCCATGGGAAGTGATGGGGAGAGGGGTCTACAAACTACTGTGGAGCTGGGCAATTTGACACAGTTTACAAGAATCACATTAGTTTATTAATGTTCCAATATTAAATTAAACTTATAATCACAAGTAGTGATGGTCTGCATTTATGACATAGATATTCCAGCATTTACAATTCTGATATCAATTGTAGCCACGTGAAAACATTGTTTAATGTAATTGCCCATACACCAACCTAACTAATTTAATCTCAGTTCACCCATCAAATCTGACTCCTGTGTGGTTTATATCCTCCTTCCACCCACACACAAAGACAACCACCCCCCCAGCTGAGGCATACCCAGGTATAATACACAAAACATAACTGGTACAAAAACTCACTTTCACTGGACAACATCTAAAATATGTAAATACCTGTTCCTGCAGGTCGTAGTCATAGCTATCATGCAGCAGAAGACTGAGGACATACCGAGTATAAATCATGGCATCAATGCCACACTTCTCTAGCTCTTGTCCCAGCCAGGTCTGCACTGGACCCAAAGCATGTAGCAGAGACATTTCAGAAACAGATACAGGGCCTGGATAAGAGCTTGAGGAGCTTTCAGATGACAAACCATCCACAACAACTGTACAGATAGGGCGCATGAATCTAGGTGGTTGGCATCCTTATAACGTGAAGCATTTTCTGCAGTTGATTTTCCGTCGATATCTGGAGGTGATTTTCACTCCAGTAAATAGGAGAGAGGCTTGACTTCCAGGACAATCATTTATATTTCCTGGCTGTTAGCCGACTAGAGATGAACATCACTCTTCAGGCATGACCAGTGAATAAACTAAATCCTAATAGCAAACACATATGTAGATGTGTTTTTCTACCTTAATTTCACATTGAGGCCAGATGCAAGTCCCCAGCAGGACCTATAAAGAGGAAAAAATGATAAGTTGTGATAATAAGTTTCCATACATGAATAATATTATACAGAAAAAAAACACCCAAAGTAGAAAGCAGTCATTTACATACTGCTTACTCCAAACATATCGTACATCTATTCAGTGTCATTTTGAAGAGTGACAGGAATTATTCCGAGTTTAAAGGTGACTTTTAGAAAAAGTACTTTTTACTGTAGGAAGAGACACTCCTTCATCAAAGACTTCACAATCAATCTGTCGACTAAAATATATATCTGACCTAGCTTTATGGGAAAGTTGAGATTTTATTACTTTCACTATCAGCTCAGAAAAACTCACTTTCATTAAAAAAAAAAAAAAAAATCTATGTTAGTTTGAATAAAGACCGCATATTTTGCACCCCTAGAAGACAATATAATCCTACTGTTTTGCAGTGATACCCATTCCTGGAATAAAAAAGAGATGTTTTGTTTATAAAACACTGAATTAATGAAATTCATCTGACCAGGATTTTCATAAATCCTACTACTAAATAGTTACAACTACCTTCAGGTTCAGCTTTTTGGTGGTAGTGGTTTTTGGGTTGATTTTTCTTAGTTTCAATTATTTGCCTTGTTTCAGGACAGTAAAACATTTTATCATCCAAAATCTGTCCTTATAAAAACGTAAATCCCTGGAATAACTTCAAAAATTTGAGCAGAACATAATTTATCTGTGCCAAAAATTAACATTTAACCGTCTTTACACAAAGCATACACCTCTCCTACCTGAGAGCTTAAACTCTAAACCATGTCCGAAAATAGACAAACTATCCTAACACTTATACCACCCACAATCACAAATCAATCTTGATAAGCAAGGGGCAGAAGGTGCAATCACCACACACATCAGCATTCTGCTCTCGAACGCAGAAGATGTCAGGCCAAAAAAGGCATTTTTGGATTGGTCTACTTAACAACTACATGCCAATCCAGCTTTTGTGTAGGCCTTCTCTCTCCTCTCCAGCTTCTTAGCATGAGAAAACAAATCCAAGCAGGAAATATCCCTTCACGGAAAGGAAACAAAATAGACTCAAGTGACTAAGCAAAATCTACTGTTTTTCAACCCCAGTGCAAGATAACCAACACACAATAGACACCACCTAATACAGCTATCTGAACTAGATACTGGGGATAGCACTTCATGTGGGCAGCATGTGTTTTGTGCTCAAATAAAACTGAAAGTCGATACACGTCAACATCAACAAAAGATGATAGTTTTTAGGAGCTTTCTTTGCACCACCGCCCAGGTACAACTGTATACTCCAGATTTTTCTGAGTCAATTGTATTATCACCAAAAAGAAACACATTATGATCAGTTGCTACGGAGTTCACAAAACCCCTTCCCCCTCCTAAAGTGACTCTAATGCTCTGGTGGCAGTGCTCATTTTGAGAAAGGGGATAACACAACATTATTCAATCTTGCTCAGCAACATGTTTCAATTAGTCAGAATCTTTTAAGCACAAATAACAGTAGGTAGAAACATGCTGCAAGGCACTAGAGGTTACTGCTTTATCACATAATTAGAGAAGAAAAAGTATAAGAAAAGTCTAATATTGTGACCCAAGTCCAAATCCAAGAGCCACAGGTCCAAACTCTTAAGAAGTCCATTCTATCTTAATTGTTGAAGAACAACATTCCAGAAAATCTGTCTAGACATGTTGGCTCTCCACAGCACAGCATATGATGAATGCTTTCCCTAAGTCCATGCTACAGTCCTTGTCAGCCCCCTAATCCTGTATTTCATAGATACGGGAAAACTGGCACTCTTCATTTATCTTTTTGAGACATGGTGCAGATCTACCTAAAGGTTCAAGGCAATGGGAGACTCAATCCATCCCACTGCTATCAGTTTGATGCCAGAGCCAGCTAAAGATGCTCAGAGCCTGGAAAGGGATCAGAGGTGAGCAGGAAGGCACCTGAAGAGCAGCAAAAAGGAATTCCTGCCATGCCAGCCAGTAAGTTGGCTCCATTGGGAGCCCAGCTAAAATGTCTCTATGGAAACACGTGTAGTAAAGGCAATAAAAAAAAAGTAGAGACATGCACACAGCTGCATGGCTGTCATCTTACTGGCATCACTAAGACATGGTGGGATGACTCCTATGACTGGAGTGTTGGAGTGTTGGAATGGAAGGATAGAGGGTATTTAGGAAGGACAGGCACACGGGACAAGGAAGAGATGTTACCCTCTATGTCAGTGATTGCCTGGAGTGCATGGAGCTCTGCCTCAGAATGACAGAGGAGCTGACGGAGAGGGGTCAGGATCAAAAGAAGGGCAGGGACAGGTTACCTTATACTGGGGGTCTGCTACAGGCTCCCCACCCAGGAAGTCTGAGCTATGAAGTCCTCTATAGACAGACAGGAGCAGCCTCAAGTTCACAAGCCCTGGTCCTCATGGGGGACTTCAACCACCCCCATATCTGTTAGAGGGACAACACAGCAGAGCATAAGCAATCCAGGACCAGGAGGTGCCTGGAATGTGATGATGACGATGATGATACCTTCCTTCCCTGAGTTAGAGAAGCCAACAAGAAGAGGTGCTATGCTGGGTCTCCTTCTCACCAAAATATTGGGGCTGCTGGGGAATGTGAAGCTCAAGGGAAGCCTGGGCTGCAGCGACCATGAAACAGTGGAGTTCAAGATCCTTAAAGCAGCAAGGGTGCACAGTAAGCTCACTGTCCTGGACTTCAGGAGATCAGAGTTTGGCCTTCTCAGGGATCTGCTTGGTAGAATCCCTGGAGGGAAGAGGGGCCCAAGAAAACTGGTTAATATTCAAGGATCACCTCCTCCAGGCTCAGGAGCAATGCATGCCAACCAAAGGAACTCAGGCAAAACACCCATCACCTGCATGGTTAAACAAGGAGCTTCTGGACAAACACAAGCAGAAAAATGAAGCCTACAAAGGGTGGAAGCAAGGACTGGTAGCTTGGGAGGAATACAGAGAAATTGTCCAAGGAGCCAGGAATCAGGTTAGGAAAGATAAACCCCTGACAGAATTAAATCTGGCCAGGGACATCAAGCTTGATGAAGCATCTTTACAAGAAAAAGCTTCTATAGGTACATTAGTGATAAAAGGGCCCCTCTCTCAAAGGAGACCCAGGACATGGACAAAGCTGAGGTACTTAAAGCCTTTTTTTATCCTGGTCTTCACCAGCAAGTGCTCCAGACACACTGCCCCACTCGCAGGAGGCAAACGTGGGGGAGACTGGGAGAATGAAGAACCACCTGCTGCAGGACAAGGTCAAATTTGAGACCACCTAAGGAACTTGAAGGTACATGAGTCCATGGAACCTGATGAAATGCATCCCCAGGTCCTGGGGGAACTTTAAAAGGGGCTTGGAAGAAAAATGGGGACAGATTTTTTATGGGGGTCTGTAGCAACAGGTTTTTAAACTAAAAACTGGTAGATTTAGACAGGATGTAAGAAAAATATGTTTTATATTGAAGGGGTGAGACACTGAATAACTTGTCCAGAGAAGCTGTGCATGATCCATCCCAAGTATTTCAAGTCAGGCTGGGCGGGGCTTTGAGCAACCTTATCTAATGAAAGATGTCCCCGCCCACAGAAGTGAGGGTTGATAATCTTGAAAGATTGCATTCAACTCAAACCATTCTGATTCTATGTAGCAAAGCTTCTGGATACTGAGTAACTTCAATCAAAACTTTGACACATTGTTTAGGTCCTCAGCACTTATTAAGGACCCAGTTCATGCTTCATCTTTCTCCTGACTGAGATGATAATGTGGCCTCTCTTTTCTACCTTATCACTTATTTAAGTGAGGCATTTGAGAAATTCAGTTCTTGAGATCTAGGCTAACAAAATCTGATTGACTTTGGCTGACCAGTTAAAGTGTGTCTTGCTTTTATTAGATGGGGAGGAGAGGGAAGAGACAGCAAGAGAGAGACATATTCTAAAGGGAATTATGAAACCAGACAACAAAGTCTTTGGAATTTGTATTGCAGTCCAGCTTTTTTGAATATCATATTCTATTACCTCTTTTAACATTTACATTATATAAAACCTGGAAATCTAAACAAATTTCTTAAATAATATTTAAGAGTTCTTATTTTTAACTCTCAAGTACCTTGTTTCACAGATGGTCTTAAACATTTCATAATATTTTAGAATTAACAAGATTTCATACAGAGTGTTTTCCCATCCCATTACTAGAGAGACTTTTCATATCAAATTAATACAAGTCACTCAAAGAGCAAACAATTCTGCTGGTAGATGTGAAGCTTGATTGTAGAGATAACACTTTCTGACAAATAAGTTATTATCCCTCTTAAATCTATTTCACAGTGTCTTGCTAAAAATAATTTTTCCATCCTCCCAAGGCCAGGGCTAATCTGAACAGAGAGAGTATATTACAGCCTAAATAATTAGTGGAAGGCTAGTTATTTTAACTAAGTCAGCAAGAATTCTCCATTTCCAGTTATAAAATATGACAGATGGACATGCCTTGTAACAAGAATTACCAACAGAAATTTAAACATCTGTATCAATATTTTGTGAAAACTAATTTTTATTTACAAAGTAAAAAATATTTGTTTAAATTATTTCAAAATAATTTCTCCTTACTCCACTTCTTAGTATATTTTTTAAGTAACCTTCAGTTTTTGCAATACTAATCAATGACCTTAACAAGGTCACACTAGACAAACTGTCAGCAGCTTAACCACTAGAGGCACAAGAGCCAATTTATGAAGTGTCTTCTAAAGGAACGAGAACACAATATTGTATAAACACTCAGGTTTTTCAACTTAGACTATCTTAGTACATGTATTTCTCAAAATTCTATTCAATGTGATAGACACTAAACACTCTTTTGACCTACAATAAACAGCAGAAGAAAATAATTAAGCTTTAGTGTTCTGAGATCTACCTATGGCAAAGCAACAACCTTAAATAACTTATAGCAACCAACAGAAGGAAGGATCAATGGTACAGAAAGTGAAGCTGGAGCACTCCAGGTTTGTTCCCTACAACAGTTGCTCTTTCGTGGTAAATAAGCTTTTTGGAAAGCTAAGTAATCCAGTCTTCCCCGTAAAACAACTGGACTACGGGTATTGTCATAACAAATACAAAGAACATTTTTTCTTTAAAAGTGTCTTGGTACTACAATAATGAAAGCAACACAAACAACTTCTTTTGGCAGTTGTGTCTATGGAATACAGGATGACAGCATAAAATCAGAGATCACCAAAGAGGGCAGTAAAAGAGAGGTATAATTTAATCACTCTTCAATGAAGCTTGATACAAGCACTCCAAGAAAGTGCTAACGTATGGGTTATCAACAGAAACATTAACTAAAAGTCCATGCCAAGCACGACAATTCCATGTCTTTAACAGCTTTTTTCCCCATATTCTCTTCCATACTGTTAGAAAACAGTAACCAAAGCCAAACCACAAAACCCACTGAATTAATCTAAGGTAACCTCATCTCTATTTATCAGCACCAAGAGACTTCTGAAAATCGTGTATTCATGCAGCAAGGTTCTAAATCAACATTTTTTGTAAATGAAAAAATCTCAAAACAATACAATGATTTAACAATCTTTCAAGTTTTCTTAAATATCAACTTTTAAAGTAGCAGAAGATACTGGAATAAGAGAGTAAAAACTATACCCCTTAAAATCGTCCTATCAGGTAAACTAAAGGTCTACAATGTCTTGGAAATCATAAAAGGTAACTTGAAAAGGAAGCAAATTGTCTGCAGGCTTAAGTTCACTACACTGGGCTCTATACAATCAGTAGAAAAAAAAAAATTTACTAGATTGCGTATTGAAAGAGGTTGAAAACTAATAGGCTGTTTATTTGCATAACCTGCAAGTGAGTCTCTAAAAACTCAAATATACTGTTTACACATTTTGATATATTACTACAGAGAAGCCGATCTCTTGGATAATTTATAGATGCTACTTTTCCTTCCTTCAATTCCCAAAAGGGAAAACATCTGTGTTTCCAAAGTTTCATGCTGCCTACTGCTACATGTTAACAATTAGACCAAACACATGCTCACACAATAGTTAAGTCAAAACTGCTGTTTTATACAAAGTTTCCTCTATTATTCTTTGAAATACACCAGTGCATTACACAGTTTAGATTCACAGCTCTTATTTCAAAAGAGCTGTGAATCTTTTGATTTTCTCCACTTGACATTTCTTCAATGAACAGAGAAAAAAGGAGATTACATACATAGATATTTTTAAAATGTGGATATAAGTGTAAGTTCGGAAATCCCTGTGTATTCTCCCTACTGCCCCCCCTTCTCAGATGGCGCTGGCGCGGGACCCCCAGAAAGTTCCCCCACAGTGGGTTTGTTAAAGCCCAGACACACCCCCAGATGCGCGAGCCAACCAAGAGCCAAAATTCGGAACTGACCAACCGCAAAGAGGATCGAAAAACGCACCAACAGCGCCTCGCCTCGAACCCCATAAAAATCGGGGTGAGAGCCGGGATGAGGAAGTCTTCGACGGAGCACTCCTGCCAGGAAGAAGACCCTGCTCCGAAGGTCCGAGCGCCGCTCCAGCGACCCCGCTCCAGGACCCGGATCGGCGGAGCAGCGCTCCTCCTCCCCTGCGCCGCCCGAAGAAGCCGCGGGGGGGTGAGCCATCGGCCCCGCGGAGCCCAAATTTATAAATAAAGTTGAGCTGAAGCACTAAAAGAGCTGAAATCACTTCATTTTTGACAGTGTCCACATTTTTTAACCAGGACAATGTTTTTCAAAGTAATGTTTTTTTCCCAGAACGGTTTCATTAAAAGCAAACAATATGTCCTCTCTCTGGCAACTAGAGGTAGGGAAAAAAATATGGAAATCCTACTTAGTATTAAAAAAAGCAAATATTTTATCAGATCTGGTCAACAACATACTAAAATCACATACACAGTGCACTAAATTTTAGTCGCCTTTAGAAAACTGATAGTCTAAAGCATGACCACATTATATGATGGCAACAGAATCCCAAATTGCTCCTAGGTATTATGAAGAGTCTGCAATTTTATCCTAATTTCTTTTGTTTCTTTCCACAAAAAAAGCTGAACAAATCCTTAGCATACAAACCAAGCAGCTACACACTGGGAAAGGCACTGTCAAAGCCCAAAACCAAAGCCTATTTCAAGTCTAGCAAACAATGGAATCTGTGTGCTTAATGAATTTCACGTGGTATTTAAAAGACACGTGAATTCAGAAGCAAGAGAAGTTGTTATTTTTCAGCCACATGCCTTGATAATCTAAGAAATTTGGCTGTGTAGTCTTCAGAGCAAGGACAGTTTTTCTATGCACTGGTGATGTTTGATGTTATTGGACAACAAACAGCAAGAACAGCAGCTTGAATCATGACCAAGGCATGGAAACACTACAGAAATACTGTCCTGCCATGAGAAACAGAGATTAAACACCTAGCTGGAATCAAAACACCAATAGTGGTCAGAAGCATAAAAACAGCCCTGTGAATCAACTTTAAATATGCATAGAATCATCTTTTTAAAGAAGCATTGGCAAGACGTGCAAGAGTGATACAGTCTTATTTGTAATGGGTTTATGTTTTTTAAGGGACTGATGCCCAGCGAGGCTGGGCTTATGATTCTAGGGTAGCTCAAGTAAGAGAACCCACAGGGGAGACAGAAACCAGTGTGTGGATGTTACTGCAGGATTTTTTTCCTTGCTAATCTGCAATCTTATTTTCATAACACTTATCCAAATGAAAATCTGAAGCTGCTAATCCTGTATAAAAGCTTAATGGAATTACTCAAAGGATTCAAGAGCTACCATATAAGCCTCAGCTACTTAGGTTAGCAAAGAAAAAGAACAGATATAATCAAGATGACACCAGGGGAAGTCATCAGCACAGTTCTGAAGGATTCTGCTCTGGGACGTGCATTACCTGATAAATTCCTAAGGGGCCTGGAAGATGAGATGGATGACACAGTTTAGAAGCTACCCATGGACAGCAAGTGATCAGGGACAGTGACTACAGAGCAACTGAAAAAATACAGAAGGACATTATGAAACTGGATTGGGCAATAAAAAGGTAAACAAAATTCAGCATTGGCAAACTTGAAATGAGGAAAAGGGGCAAGAAAGTACCAGAAAGTACTAATGAGTTAGTAAGATCTACATACAAAGCTTCACACAACAGCTAGTAGAATTCCTTGCAAAAGATAACGAAGACAAAAAAAAAAAAAAAAAATTAGATGACCTTCAATGGAAATTGAGTATGAGAGATCCCTCAGGAGTTTTCAACTAGACAAATCGTATCAGGGTCAGGAAATCCTCTAGGCTGAAAATAGTGTATGGCTGAGGAAGTATTTATGAGAGGTATCACTCTCCCTGTTCTTTTTTTGTCCCTAACTGCTCCTTTAGACATGATGCTGCAGACAAGTACTGGGTTTGTGAAAGCCTTTGTCTGAACCAGTACAGCTGTTCTTATAAAACATTTATGTTTACCATCATACGAGAACAACACTTCAAAAAAATAGTTGCTGGAAGAGTGCAATAAGCTGATCTACTCACAGGGTTGCACATTATTAACACACACGAACTTTGTTAAAAGATGTCAAAACATCAATCCTGTCAGGGAGCAAAAACTGAGCTATGGTTAACAACTGTTAATGGATGGCAGAATTAGCAGGTGAGACACTTGCACTAGGGGGTCAGTTGCATATCAAAGACCCCAAATTCCTGTCATCTGTGTATTCTTCACATCTGCAAAACAAATATGTATATAAGCTGGAAAATGTAAAACTTTTAAGCTAAGAAGAAAAGGCAAGACAGAAAGGCGAAAAGCATGACCTAACATCAAAACCTGCAGACACTGTGTATACTTCAAAACTTCATCATTTCATAGAATTGCAAGGTTTGAATATGCCTTTATAAACAAGACTGTTTTGGAAAGGTTCTCATTACAGCAGGCTTGTAAAGAATCATCTCTGCAGAGTGGAGACTTATGAAATGGTCCTTTAGTATATTTAAAATTATTTTTAAAAATTCACTAATAAGCCTAATAATTGGCAAGTTTTGCAGACCACGGTTCAGTGGGAGTCTTGAAAATTTGGGAAGCAAATTTTATCTTCAAGACAGAAGTATTTTTATTTCATAGCATCACTCAAGAAACTGTTTCAGGAGGTCAACTCAATATTAAAGCTGCATTAAAAAAAACCCCCAAAAGCAAGCACTTCACTGTGTAGCACATAGATACCACTCATATTTCAATAAACAGAATGGAGCTCAGAGCATTTCTGACAAAATAAAACATGATAAATAAAACAATCTCTGGTACCACATGCTATGCAATTGCACCAGATAAGTTTAAGTACAGCACATCTGTAACCTGCAACCACCTCAACCCAAAGAATTATATCTCCAAAAATCTTATTATTTAAGAAAGACTTAAAACTGTTAAAAACACCTCCATTGATCAGATTTAAGAAATGGGAAGATATCTGTAAATTGTCTGAATCTAGAGAAGTGAAATGCTGCTTCACTATATCAAATGCCCAGCTGCCATTAACAACGGCAACAATTACATTAAGTAAGAATTTGTCCAAAGGGTTATCCAGCTACCATTAGAGTACTAATAATTCCATTCTATCCTTAAAAAACAACAAACATAAACTGACATGAGAAAATTTTTTCCAATTTAGTTTGTAACTGTCTAGACTGGTGTTTGAGCCAAATTTTACTTTGTTTAAACATGACTTTTAAAAAAAATCTTAGCTGAAAAAGGAAAAAATGTACACATACAGCATAACTTAGATGTATGATAACTTTATAGAAGTTTAAAAATACAAATCAGCATCTAATGACAAAGAATTTAGGTAAATATTTTTCACATTAAAAATTAATTAAAACAATGTCAGACAAAACCTTGAAGGAATCACTACTGCTGTCAGCACAAGTACCAGTTTGCAAAAACCAGAAATGATTGTTTTTATAGCAGCAGTACCTAACTTCCAAGAGAACAACAGCAGCATTGTGACAGAGAAACCCGTGTTTCTCTTAACCCGACTTAAATGTGAGTTAGTGTAACAGGAACTGCACCGCCACTGCACATTGCCACCAAGAGAGGACAAGACATTCCACTGCTTCTCTCATCCTCCCCTCCATGTTCCCACCCTCTTGTCCTTGTACTTAACATATCCACTGTGTGGTTGCAGAGATGAACTGTATCAATTTTTTGTTCCAAATGGAAAGATTTGATTTTTGGTAATCCAGTCTTCAAAAAATACAAATCAGTGACAACTCGCTCTCTTGCTACAAAATTTCTACATCTGGCAGAACAGAGGAGGTGGGGTTGCCCCTTTCAGCAGCAACCCACTATTAGATCCGTTTAAGAATAACAAGAAAACATTAGGAAGGCAGAATGCAGAAGCTATATTTTGGGTAATTCAAATCCAAGTCTTTCAGACAACAATTATTCTTAGGAACATGAAGTATGCAAGCCAATCCAGGTACTTCAACAGGTATGATATTTACTTCCAATATTTTTACAGAAATTCACTAGACACCTATGCAACCATACCCTGCACTTGTAGCATTCAGCAGATTCAGCCTCAAACAGTAGCCTAGTGATAACAAAGAAATTATTGGTTCCTTCAGATTTGCTGAGAGAGAGGCAGGTGTTGCACTGTAACTAACCGAGAATAGGACAGATCACCCGTGTGGAGAAGCCAAGAGAATGTGTGGTAGTGCAGAAAGCAGCATGTGTAGACCTCAGAAACACTGAGGCATTGCCTCACCTCATACTTTGCCCTCCAACCACCAGTGTAATTTCAGTACCACTGACATCAACTTTCAGACCTTGCTGCTATGTTTCTTTTACCATTGAAGACAGTGGTATGATTTAAGTTTTTCAGTTTAAACCTGAAGATCTTATCAGCATACCAGAGCAATGCCAGAGACAAGCATCTTGCTCTCCTTTGTTTACCTCAAGTCTATTACACAGGGATTGCCTGGATGGACTGCTACTGGGCCTGAGAGATCCTGGGGAGAAATACTTTTCTAGATGCAATTTCAAGGAGGAGATAGCTACAGTCTTTTCTGTTCAGTCCCATGAGAATCTTCATGGGGCCACTATTCATCAAAAGCAGTATCTTTTACTGTGTACACAAGCAACAGACCACACATCATTGATTACCATCATCATACTTCAATAACACTTCCTCAGATTTAGGGAAACATAAATGGAGTTAACAGACACCAAAACCAAATAGAACAACAATCACACACATGCACATATTTTGAGTTCACCAAGACATTTATCTTCAGGGTTTTTGGCATGTAAACTCTGTAAGCTTTCTACTACTTGTGTCTCACTATATTTACTAGCCTTACTACCACCTCGAATATATGCAGGACTTAAAAACACAGTACAGGATGCAGTCAAGTAATGGAAAGACTAGATATATGCTCTTGACTATTTGATCATTTTCTTTCCTGTCCTCCTGACATCCTTTATTTACTCAACTTTTAGAGCAGTTCAAACTATCTGTTACCAACAGGTACTTGCCCATGTTTGAACTCCATTCCCAAGTGGGATGTTAATGCTTGGAGGCCCAAGCATCAAGTCACACGTGCATTGGATTGTGCATTGAAACAAATGTGCCCCCAGTTCTGAACACTGCAGTGAGCAGACACAGGCACCCACTCATGTGCCCCAACAAGTGTTGCAGACTCCTCCAAGGCACGGGCAGCCACCAGGTGGAATTATCCCCCAAGCCACCAGAGGGGCTACCCTGATAAAATACTCAGTGCTCTTCGTATCAGCCAGAATCCAGTGGCCACTCTTGCAGTGCAACTATACAAGATTTATTTCAATTACTATACAATTTACTCTTAGGCACACACTGCATCTTTCAGTCGGGCAAGGAAAAGGAGAATGAATTATGAATGCCAAAGATCTAAACATCACTGTTTATTTAAAGGCTACGATATTTGTCCTGCTATTTATACTTCCAAGGTTAATAATCCAGCTGTATATAAACAGCTAACTAGTTAAAGACCACACTATATATTTTACTCTGGTTTATTAATTTCTTTAATTTGTATGAAGGTCTTTTCTGAATACTTACTATTGATGTTTTCTATACTTGGTCTGAAGCTCAGGGCGTTCATGACTATCTTACTGAAAAGCTTTAAATAGCCTCATAAAGAGTTTAAAAACAAATATAACTTCACTATAACTATACAGTCTTTTTAACAGTTATTTTAATAAAAAAAGTTACTATAAATTAAGTTGGAATTCACATATAGACAATGTTTTCATTAATAAATTTATAAAAACTTACAAGATGTGTCAGACACAGGAGGCTCAGTAAGTGCAGAGTTCTGACAAGTTGAATTTGTAAGCTCTGCAACCTAACCAGCAGAGAAGATACTGACTTTACGGCACACAAAATATAGTAGGCCTACAAAGGAAATAGTTTCAAATATTTTTCCCCTGCCCCTCTACCACCTCTAATTTTTATTCCAAAATATTAGTAAATGAATTTAGTTTATGAAATTGAGATCCAAAGTAGGATACTCTGTAGTTTTGAAGAGAATAGCAAGTCAACAAGAAATCATTTATATTTTAGCATTTGAATTAATTTGCATACGCATTGATTGTTCAGTTTATGTTGTTAGGCTGCCAGGCTGTCTTTTTCCATAAAAACGGTGGCGGTATTTGTTACTGTATCTCCACTTTTATCATTAAGTATGTTGTTTAAAAACACTACTTATTAAAAAAAAATTTACTAACTGAATAGGTAGGGCAGTTTAATATTGCTCTTAAAATACATTTGTTGTGTGATACTTCAAATGACAGCTGAAAAGGTCATTTTACTAAAATGCAACCTGAAAACCTCTTACAAAAACTGCAGGCCAGCATTACATTAATTCTCTTCAAGGAAGTTAGTGTACTGTTAACCAAGGCATTTCTTTCACAATTCAAGAGCAAAGTTACCAAAAACTGGAACTATGGGGGTTCTCTGAAGTCAGTAAGATATTAGGTTCAGAGAGGCTGGTGAAAAAATCATCTACATACGATAAACTAATATCTGAACTTACAGAGACATTTTAAAACTTTTGTGTCACCTCACATAATTCAACATGACTTCCATCAAAACTGATATAAAACCAAAAATTACTAAAGGTAATTCAGTTTCACTGTCAAATGCAAGAGCTGAATACACAGCAGAGTGAACTTCCACCCCAGAAAACAGAACCAGAAGAGGAATTCACTGAACAGCAGTCTTTAGCTAATTAGTAACAGTAATTAGCTCAAAATTTTCAGAGAGCAGAATCAAGCATCATGAAACAGTAAAAGTTTTTCCTGTACTTTTAGAAGAAAAGATATGAACCCAACAAATAACTGGAAGCTGGGTCCATTTCTTCAGGATACTCCAGTGTCCTAAATACAATGCAATGTTTTAAAGTTGCACATCCACTCAGCCACAGTCTTCAAATTTGTTTCAAGTTCATAATAACACACTACAGTGTCACAAGGATCTAGTGAGAATTAATTACTCATCCAGTGGCAGCAATATGCATTACTGATTTCTTCATTAGTTATTCCTCAAGTAGACCTTTTCCTTTAGGCTAATAAAACACTTTGTTTTCTTAAAAAGTACATATGATACATGCTAAATTAACAAAATAACTTCTTGAATCAATCTGTGTATGTTTTATTTACTGCTGATGATTATTATCTCAATCTAAGGCCTGACTAAGCTAACACTACCTGGAATAACCCTGCAGAGGATACAGATCTTGCAACTCCACTCTGCTGCTCTGATGTTAAAACTGTACCATCTTGTGACAGGTTGCTTTATTTTTTCTGGCCTTCAGCTACTGCCAGTCTCTTACTCCCTTATCTCTCTGTCCTTTCTTCCACAGTCTATGTATGCAAAATCTGATCTGTAATGCTACCATGTCTCCCTTCAGAATTCTTCTACAACCAAGCTAGTGCATCTAACCAAACCATAAAAACAAACTCACACAATTAAACAACCTACAAAAGGGATAACAGCTACTCCTTTCCATACAGCACCTTAAACATAAGCACATTAACGTGAAATTTCACTTGAATTGACTCAGTGATACAGCTGATAAAAAACTGCACGTCTCTCTTCTCAATCCTAGCCCAGCACTCTATCCAGCAGACCTTGTTCCTTTGGTACATTCAATAGTAACTAGAGGAAAATTTTTAAAAGCTGTGAAAAACCCACAAAATTATTCAGACTGCATCCCTGTTACAATTTATTAACAAACTTTTTTGCACAGTGTATAAATTTTCACATGCAATCCTTTCTAGAATAAGGCCTAGAAAGTTACAGACACAAGTGACATTAGCACAGACTGCATATTTGAAATTTCTTCCTCAATAAAGTAAAACCCAGAATTTAAACATTCCCCAAATTATACTAAAGATGAAAATCACTATAGCAAGCCTGAGCACAGACTTAGCAGGATATAATTAAACTATTACATGTAATATCAGAACTGAAAAAATTAATTTAAATACTTAATAATTTAAATTTCCACACTAATATAATTAAGCCATTATATGTAATATCAAAAGAGTGAAAAATGAATTTAAATACTTCATTATTTAAATTTCCACACTATTGCCTCAGAAATAAAACTCTTGGAAAGACAGGTTCCATATGTCCTCTTTGGTATCAAAGTTATGAACAGAATTTAGATGCAGAAACAAAACAAACAACGTATAGCATTATGCAGGCAGATCCAAATATCCTCCACATGAAATTATAAAGGAAGTAGATGATTAAAAATCTAAAATATTCAGTAGCTTCCCAATAAAGCTACAGAAATAGCTGCTAGTAAGATATCTGTGAAAGAATAATCTTTGTACTTAATGTTTAAGGTATTCAACCCTTCCCCCCATCCCCAACCACCTCCGTGGGCCAATAAAATACACATTCAATCTCTTAACATCCATTAAAAATTTACCCAATCAACTTTCAGGAAAGTAGAGCAAGATGGTTTTTAGTAAAAATATTATAACTAGCCCATCTATATCTTTTTCTACTAAAACATTCTGACAGTCCTGCAGTTACATGGTACTTCTGACTAGAAAAATCTGGTAAATTATTTCCAAATTAATAAAAAAACCCCATAATTTTCCTTCCAATCAGAAAATTTTCCTTTTGTCTGTGTATTGAAATGTAACTAAACACATCAATACTCATTTGAACATTTTTTATTTTGTATCATGCAATTTACTTGAGTCAGAAAAAATTCTTGGGGCGGGACTGTGGGGATGGACAACACAACAACTCATTTCTGCAATTACATTTACAAATTATCCAACCAGCTTGTCACTTTTCTTGGACAAAAATGAAGGATTCCAATCTCTGTTCCATGAGACAGAAGAATATCCTAAAACCAGAATATCCCAATAAACAGAACATAGTAAATAGCTTCTACAAGATCATTTGTATTCCAAGCTCCATTAGCAACACAGATAACTGGAATTTTTCCTGCTACCTCTCCAAGTCTACAGGAATTCTAAGTCTTATCACCTTCACTACATTCTGCTTTACCAGACATTGTTGCCTATCCTATTATAGTACTACATTGTTACTTTTAGTTATTAGCTATTGCTTAAAGAACCAGCAAACTGAGACATGATTTTGCTAGGATTCTAGCTAAATATATAAAATGTCTATTCTGACTCTACAACACTATGCCTAAAACCCAATAAAATCCCTAAAGAAAATTCACAAGTGCAATCTCTTGGTTGTTTCATTCCCCCTATTTGCATAGAAACAAGTTGCTCAAGACAGACAAATAATGAAGTTTTGAGCAGTATCTACATCTTCCTCTGTCCCTATTCCTGCTAGAATGCTCAGCCAATGAGAAAGGAAAATGCTGACATCATTTTACCCCTATGGAATGTCTCTTACTTGGAAGAATAACAAATAGCTACAACAACAAAAGCAGTGGGGAATGATGAAATATGCCTATGAAACAGGCATAATAAGGTAAGGGAAGTTCAAGGCCTCCATTTTTTCTTCTTGGGCCACCTATAGATCTATTTGACTCTTACTTTCCTTCCAATTCCACTGTTCATGAGCAGAAAAGCTGGAGGGTCATATACCCAATCCAAATATGCAGAATCTGTGGACTCAAAGGATCTTAATCCCAACGGTGCCCCAAACAGACTGATAAAGTTCTGTCACTGTACATGTGTCACATGTCTGCGTGACAATATCTGTCAAGCAGAACATGGTGGGGATATAAGCTGCTGATGCTTTTAATGGCCTTTTAAGTGTCAGGATTTCCCATATAATTGTCAAGTCTTTGAAAATAAATAACATTATGAACATATATCATACTACTCATTTTATTCAAGTCACCTACATCCCTTCTTGTATCTAAATGATGGAAAGAGAAGATTTTGATACCTATATGATATGCTTTGTTGACTGTAAGAGAATGATTGTACACTACCATTTTAGCATATCCATACTAACAAGAAACAGCAGATGGAGGATTAGTACAAAATAAAATCTTTACAGTTACATGTCAAGTGACAATCAAGTTCCCTGTCATTTACTTTTATAAGGCATATTTTTGTCTTAAATAATAAAGAAAAATGTCAATTACAGACTCCCATGGATTGTGAGGTGCCTGCAATACCTAGGGTATAAGCACTGCAGTGAAGTACTTTGTTTTACACAATTATCTACTGAATCATCACGAGTTCACTTTTGACAGCTAAGAAACCAAAGTCGATTGGCAATTCCCACTTCATCCCGGGAACAGAGAAGAAATATATGGTGTACAACAGAAACCATAAACATTTTAAATCGTTTGAATGAATAAACTACAGAGGCCACAGAGGCCTCTGATCCCAAGCTTATAAATTACAACCCAAATCACTTATACACAGAAAACATCAGAATATGACAATGCGTTTTATTTGAAAGTAAGGACAATCAAATCACACTATTTTCGCCCTTCAGATCAGTATCAGGTACTGCAATGAGTAATTAAAACAAAGACAAGACAGGAAAAAAAGCACTGTACTTTCGCTTTTCTCAAAGTTTCATAACATGACTCAATACGTGTATACTTTTAATCGAGACGACACGACGAGAAGATGGAAACGAGTTTGCTGGAGCGAAGTGTCAGTTTGTGTCACTTCTGCATTCAGCTGTAACCTTCGCCAAACCTTGTCCCCTACCCCGCCCGTCGCCCGCGAGAGGCCGCGGCCGGCGGTCCCGCCCCAGCGGCGCCCGGCTCCCAGCGCCCATAGGACGCGGCTCCCGTCAGTCTCCGATCAGCCCAGCTCCGCCTCCTCAAACAGCAGCAGCCCTAGCCTTCCTATCCGCCTTTTGCCTTCAATAGGCCCTAAAGGACAATGCTGCTGGAAGGCGAAAAAAGGAAAAAAAAAAAAAAGAGGAGGGGAGCGAGCCCCGCGAGATCGGCCCTCGGGGCAACGCTGTAACGCCGAGGCTCAGCCGGGGCGGTTTCCATCGGCCCCAGCCCGTCCCCAGCTCCCCCTCCCCGGTGCGCGGCCGCTGCTGCGCTCTGAACGCTCGCACAGGATGAAAGGTCACGGCGTGAACGCCGGCTGGGCCCGGCAGCGGCACAACCCCGTCACCTCAACCTCGGGGTCAGGAGGGGCAGGCGACGCGCTGCCCGGATCGGGATCTCCCTACTCGGACGCGAACTGCCGCATCCTCCGCTTTCCCGTCTGCTGGCGCAGGGTGACACCGGCGCGGGCCAGCACCCGTGGCGGGTGGGTGCTGGGTGCCGCCTTCCCCTCCGTCCTTCTCCTCCTCTGCTCCCGGGGGTGATCCGGCCGGAGGGCACCGACCCACGGCGTCCGCTCCAGGCCGGCGCCTCCCTCCCGACCGCGGCGCAAGCCGCTCACCTGGCGCCAGGTCCCGCCGGGATGGAAGAGCGCGGAGACGGCGACAGCCAGGGAGGGTTCAGCTCCCCTCCCGGGCAGCGCTCTGACCGGGGCACCCCGGCCGGGCCCCCGGCCCNCCCCCGGCACGCTCCCGCCGCGTTGCGCCAGGCGCAGCCCAGGAGCGGGACAAGCCGTCCCGGGAAACCGTCCTCCCAGAGGGACCAGGCCCGGCCCCGCAACTCCTCCTCTTCCCGGGCTGTTAGCGGAGAGGGAAGGGATGCGCGGGCCTTCCCGGCCGGGCCCCGAGCCGCCGGCCCGGCGCTCCCAGGGGTCCAGCCCGCCTGCCCCAGCGGGCGGCGGGAAGGAAGCGGGGGAGGGGAAAGGCGCCTGCCACCGCCTCCCGGCTCCGTCCCCCCGTTCCACGAGCAGGGCGGCTGCCACTCTCCCTCCCTCCTCTCAGCCCTGCCCCTCCCTCTGCTCCCGGACCCGCGGCGGGCATCTACCTGCCGTGGCGGCGCAGAGCGGGGCCCCGGGGCCTCTGGCAGCCGGAGGAGGCGGCGGACTCCGTCCCGCTGCTGCCGTCCCCGAGTGAGGCGGGCGGGACGGAGCCGGGACCTGCCCCGGGAGGCGTTACGTAAACCGGCGGCGGCGGCGGCGGTTCCAGCGCCACGGGGAGGGAAAGAGGGAGGGAGGGGGCCGGGCCGGCCGCTCCGTCACCTGGCAACGGGACTCAGCGCCCCGGCGGACCGCGCCGCCGGCTCCGCCCCGTATCCCTCCGCCCAGAGGGCGGCCCGAATCCCTGATCCCAGAGCCGTGGGGGTGCGCCGGGCGGGCGGTGAGGGGCTCGCCAGCATCGCGCTGGGGGCGGGATGAGGGGCACGACCGCACCGCTCCGTCCCGTCCCCGTCCCTAAACCTGTCCCTGTCCCTATCCTTATCCCTATCCCTATCCCCGTCGTCGTCCGTAGGGCCCGGGCGTCGGCGAGCCGCCTTCACGCCGGGGCCGCGGCGCAGGAAGGACGGGGGGAGGAGGGGAAGTGTCCCTTTGCCCTGGTTGTACAGCCTCCCGCCCGCCGGGAGAGCACCGCGCTGTCCGCCGGGCGCTTGAGGAGGGAAGTGGCGGGCGAGGCGCTCGGAAGGCACCGGGCGGGCGGCGGGAGCGGCGCCGGCCGTCGGGGCCGCTGCTCAGCCGGGAGAGCCGCCGCTCCGAACCACCCGCGCCTCTCGGGAGGGCCGTGCCGCCGGGCAGGGGAACACCCAGGCAGGGACGGCGCAGGAATGCGAGAGAGGGAGCGGGGGATAATGATTGAGCGTAGCGGTGTTTGTCATGTAAGGTCCTTTTGAAATCCTGAACGACTCCGAGGGCAAGGTTAGCGAATAAAAGTTTATTTTACTGCGCAATGAAAGCCCATCTGGAAGGGAAATCGTCTGTTAGAAAATTGGTGCCATTGAAAGTCGGGTTTAGTAGGTGAGCTCCTCAGGAGGCACGGAGATTTTGTTCCAATTGATTAAATGCCAGTTTAATCACAACTGTTTACACAACCGTGGAGTAATGAAAGGGCAGCATTTTTAGCATAGTAGTAGATGGGTGAAAATGGACCACTGTAAGGCTGAAAATATGACAAGACACACCAAAGTACTCATTAAGCTTCTTAATTGGGAAAATAATGATGCCCTTTTCCGGTATACACTACCACCCCACATTTCTCAAATACGTGAACACATATGGGCCTAAGGAAAGTCAATATTATATAAGATCTCAGAGTAAGTCTTCTGTCTGTGTAATCCTGAGGTTTTCTTCCTTTTGTTCACTGCTCAACGTGTGGCTCCTAGAGTTCCAAAGCGCAGGATGTCATCCATGTTGGCTCACACTGCTTCTTTTGTACACATCATCAGTCCCTGGAACCAAGATTGCCTTTGAAAACATGATCCCGCAGTACCGGATGTAGTCCCATTTAGGCCTTTCAACAAGTTAAGTCTGTGTATATAAAAAATACATCTCATAAGAAACATGAATGCAAACACTGCCCCCCAGCCTGTATACTCATATCCTGATACAGAGCAACATTAGTCTTATTTTTGTTTTAGCTAGGGTTTGCCAATTTTGGACATCCCTAGTGCCTAATTTAATCATTAATCTGATTTAGGCTAGCCAAAAGTTAAGTATGCGGGATTGTGTAGCTACATGAACTACCAGCATTCTCTTAAATGCTGCTGAGGCAGTAATTGATGTCGTATGAACGTGCAGTTAATCAGTTACTTTCTCCAAACCTTGCAGGAGTATTTTGGGAGAAATCTAGAGAGAAAGTAGTGCTTTAAACCGTGTGATAAAAAGACCAAATTGTTCTCTGAACCATTTAATTACTGTTCAAGTTATTTTCTTGTTATGAAAAGCTGAAACTGAAAAGCTTTGGGGGAAAAATCCTGCTGACTGTTTTCTGCTGAGTCATTTCCCTGGTTTATCAGAAGCATTTCACCTCCACTGTAATACAACTCGCACCAATCACAATCAAATCTCCTTTTGTTCAAGAGCTCAAAATTTGAATTCCCGTTTTCAAGGTAGAATAAAATATACTAAAATATGCGGCACCTGGGATTTGTCTGTAGTAACATTGGGCACCAATTTAAATCAATCTCCATGCAGTCTTCTGCACATATCCTCAATATATTAGTAATGTATATCATCAATACAAATCAACTTACTCTATTTCACCCTTTCCTAACATTTTTTCTCTGAAAGTTCTGTAGAAGGAACAGATGCTCAGAACATTGGTGTTCTCCTAATGGAGCAAGTCAGAACATGGAGGCCAATGACAGATTATTCTGAATATTCACATAGTTGCTGTGTGACATTTCAAATTGACAGTTCTGGTTTTGTGGTCAGATCTCAGGAATCCTGACTGTCGAACTTTTTTGTTTGTTGGTTGGTTTTTGTTGGGTTTTATTTTCCTGACAACTCAGTTCTGATCTCCATTTGGCAAGCATTTTAGAAACAGCTGGTACATGACCATATGCCGTGCTGGCACTGCTGTGAACTTATTTCCCACTTGTCCTCCTGGTCAATCAGACTTGCTCCATGTGCTGAAGGACAGCTGGTCCCTTGGCATGCAAAGCAGCTAATGAACTTTTCCTCCAAAAAGCTGCAGGGATAGAGCAAGTGAGCTGCAATCACTGGCTTTTCCTTTCTGAAGTGCTATCGAAGATGGAAGTTTTCTATGGGAACCCTGTTCATTGCCTCTGTGTGACAACCCTCACCCTGTGAGAACAACTATGTGGGTGTGCATTGCAGGTGACAGCACTTGTTTGGAAAATGAAGGCTAAATGATCTGTGTTGAAAAGAATGTTAAAGCACAACTGAGTGACTGATGGACTTGTGCCTTTAGCTGTCAGCCTCAGCAAGTAGCACCGTTTCCCTTTTTCATTGTGATCCCTGCTGAAAGGGTCTCCAATAAATTTCTAAAAATGTATCCTTTTCATCATATAGTATTTTTTCCTTTAAGTAACCTACTGAAGGAGAAATTGCACAGCAGTTTAGTATTACTTAGCTACAGCTTGTAAGCATTTTATTGTCAGCCATTCCTCTTACTTCCTTAAAATCAGTCAGTTTATAATATTCCCTAAAATTTCCTTGTAGGTACAATGAAAATCCCCTGATTTTCCCTGAGCAGGGATTATGTATCAGTTAACTTTAAAAGTCATGATAACCAATCATTTAGACAATCCTCTTGTTCAACAGCTCATAAACTTTTCATATGAAATGCTTGGTAAAAACAATCTGCCCATTCAGCATTTTAGAAATGGAGATATAGTATCATTCATGAGGGAATATATGTAGTTTCAGAACTTAAAATATCATCTAAGTGTGCAGGATCTAAATATATATATAAATTCATAATGTGTTTTTAAAATCTAGAAAATGGATGGACCTTAATGTAGACTGAAACAGGGAATATCCAACAGACTCGTGATGAGTTTTATTTGAAATCTTGATGCACAGATTCAAAATTATAATTATCTCTTTGAAACTACTTTTCTTAATACCACAAAGCCTTGCTTAACTTTTTTACTACTTTTCAGGGTCCATTTCAGGTTTTGAGCAAAGATGTTCACACCTCCCAGAAGTAATAACTCTGTTCAAATGACACATTCAAAAGGCATTCCTCAGCACTAGATCGGGTTTCAGATTCCTTTTTACTGATCCCTCTTTCCTAATAATATCCCTGTGCAGTGAAAAACCAAGCTGTAGATACCCACAGGATCAGAGGCCCACTCTGTAGTCAGCATCAAGGACCTCATCTACTGCAGTGAATGGAATGTGACATTAAATTTTAGTGGGACTTTTATTAGGCCACAGTTCAACCCTTTTCCTTTCAGACTTGAAGAGGTTTCAATATCTTTAACAGGAACACACTAGCGTGGTGAGCTTGGAATATCTGAGTCACTTGAAAAATCAATTACATAATTCGAAGTAAATTTATTTTCTGTTTAATGCAACTTGATCACTACAACCTCAAAATGGTTTTTTTTTTCTTTGAACACAAACTGCATGTGGGAAACTGTCACAGTAACTGCAGGTCAGGCACTGTGGTTCTGTAACAAGTATCTAGGCTCGGTGTTGGTATGTCTTTAGGACTCTACTCTTTTAAAAATTATTTTCCTTCAGTGTTACTCTTACCCTTTTTCATCCTGCAGTACTAAAATTGGGAAACCCTAATAACACCTTGAGAAACCTTTGGGCCGTCCAAACTAATACATGGACAGGACTCTGTCTCAACATGGTGCTGTGTGCATAAAACAGACCGCTTGAGGTCTACTGTAAAAACTACTCAGAGAAGATGATAAAGAACCACAATAATTGTCTGCAGCAGTTTGGACAAACAGCCAAGCAGTACAAAAAGATGAAAAAGTGAAAACGTTACACTACAAAATAAATGTAAAGTTCCAAGTACACAGATACAGCTTTTGAAACCATACACCAAGGATTAGCTTTCACTTGTGGCATAATGAAAGGACTCAGGAAGTACAGTGTTACTAAGATGAAATAATTTTCACAAGTTATGAAATGCAAAGCAAATATTACATGCAATTGCATTTTAGGGACAGCTATTCACCATTAAATATACCAGTGTCTCAAAATCTGATCATTTTTTGTAATGCATATGTAGAAGAATTTGATGTCATAATGAAGTATGAATTTAATTGCATTATATTTGGTGCTACATCAGCTATTGTCAAGCAATTAAGTTAATTGCATGTTAAGTTTTAAACTAGATGAAACACATTATGACATCTGTTTTTTCCTATATACTACAGCCATTCCAGAATTACCATGTTGGAAATGTCTGAGGTTTTGGCAGTTCACTGTTGTACAAATAGTTCTTGAATACAATTAAACATCCTTGAGTAACCTGCAGCATCAGCATCCAACCCTTGCCTTGCTCATCAGAGATACAATATTGTTCTACACTAATTCCACCAATTTTATTTTTTTTTCCAGATATTGGCCATATTATCAGTCAGTGAAAATGCTGAAAACAGAGTTGAATGTGTTTTCCTACCTGAAAATCTGGCCACAGATTTTGAAATGAATGTACTACCATCTTTATTAATGATCAATATAAAATGAAAGGTGAAAGAAACACCTGAAATTTTATTGAGTTCTTAAAGTAATTGCACTGAAGGTATTATTCTTTTCCTTAGTATTTTCTTAACAAGATATTGTGTTGCAAACCCTGGAGAAATATTCCTTTGTGTATTAATGGCTTATTGTCACAGCATTTTGACATTAAGTTTTGACTGATCAAAAAAGTTTTCTTATCTGATCCCATTGTAAAAAACTGCAAAACAAAAAGGATTCATGTTTTCAGATGCTTAAAAAAACCAAAAAAACCTCTCAAACTTGGTTTGAAAGCTGAGACAGGTGAAGGAATCTGTATACATGACTTACAGGCTGTAAGAAGATTATTATTGTTGTTCTTAGTAATAATAATAATAATAATTATAATAATAATAATAATGTTGATATTTTTATGTGTGTGAACTGTTTTATCTGTGTGGGAGCAAAAGGAAAAATGGCCATTGCTGCTTTCTGATAGAACGGATAGGCTGGGAAATACTGCCATTAGAAATAACTAATTCTGTAGATATTAAAGGACTGTTGCCAGTGGCCAATTAATACCAGTAGCCATTACAAGGAGTTCATATACAATAGGGGAAAAAGTCAAGTTTGACAAAAACAGCATTTTAAAAAGGGTATTGAATCCCAACCAAAAATACTACTATTTCGATATTAGGGGAAGAAAAATTGGCAGTAAATGTGGAGCTCTAGTATGTGCATTTCCAAAGCTGTAGCTGCTCTAGGAAGAGATTTCTAGCTAGTGTGATTGACGACAGGGCTGTCAGCCTGAAATAGAAACCATTTGAGCAGCATGAGAGAAGGAGAGGGTATTTTTCTGTCAAGAAGTAGCTAATATTCCAATATTTTGCTACTGCACTGATATGCTCTCTAAAGTATATTTCATGATATTTTGGCTTCTAATTCTAGCTGAATTAGATTAGATGCTCATTTAAAAAGTTACTCATTGGAACTTGTCAAGAAAACTACCTCACTTTCCAAGGCCAGTTTATGTGTTTATGCTAAAAAGGTGTTTTCTCTCAAGGGTTATTGCTGTAGAGATGAAAACTACTTGTTTTCTGGTTTCATTAGGATTTTTTTGATTAAAATAGGGGTGTCTTTTGTGTTCGATACTATTTCAATACCAACTATGAAGAAACAAAAAAGCAGGCATAGCTTTAACTGGCTGAACAAAAATTGCTGTCTTGGTGTTAAAACTCCCCCCCACATTTTGCAGTTGAAGAGGTCATGAAATAAAGGAACATTTGAATGCCTAAACGCAGCCAGCTTTTCCAGGTGTAGAGAATTCATTCGTAGGGGTAATTTCCCCTAAGAAAGTAACTTTTTTCTCTGAGCCTGACTGCAGGCCATGCTGTGTTCACATAACATAGGAAGGAGGCACTAAACACTGAGCTAATCAAGCTGTGCAGGGTGGTATATCAAAGGAGAATATTAGATGGCAGGACTGGGCCACAAGTACAGATAGCAGATGGGAGTATAATCCTACAAGATGGATTGCTTGAACATTATTTGTTAAAGGGCTAAAATTAATGCGGTAACATTAAATAAGAGAATAGTTTATTTCTCAGAATAAATATTTTCCTCCTAAATGTAAATGTCAATATTCACGGCATTGAATAAGAATTGATAGCCAAGGGCATCACTTTCGAGTTTCTTGTAATGTTTTGATTTTATAGATTTTTATTCCTGGGAGCATACTTTTACAGATGCATGTGCATCTGTACAATGAACAGTATTTGACTTCAAACTTTTCCAGGTAGGAAATTATATCCTTAAGAAACGAGCTGAAAATTCCATGCTTTATTGCTGTGCATAAAAGTGGTTTCTGTATTTGGAATTGAAGTATTACTGTGGCAAAAAATATTATGACAACATTTCTTCCATAGTCAATGAAAAACTTTAAGGCCCTGTAAAAAGGGATTCAGGGCACCTGTGTGAGGCACCAGCTTCTCTGCTCCGACTGCCTACGTCTGCCAGCTGATCCAGCACTCCCACATGCTGAAACGGAGCACTGCTTAGCGCTCATCAGTGGAAAACATTTTTGAAAACCATTTAAAGAGTCAGCAGGTTTGGCTTTGCCAGAACAAACTCTTGACACCAAGACATTTTTACAAGTAAGTAGGCTCCCACTTCACATCCACATGACTGTTCTTTCTTCCCACTCCACGAAGCCAGTGTGGCTGCATCCAGGCTTCCTATCAGGGATGGTTCTTTGCTTGTGCTACCTCCTGGTGTTGCTAGGCAGCTGTTGTTGGCCAGCTGTGCTAACAGTTAAGTACTATGTAGTCCT
Source organism: Picathartes gymnocephalus (assembly GCA_013390045.1). NCBI lineage: Eukaryota > Metazoa > Chordata > Aves > Passeriformes > Picathartidae > Picathartes > Picathartes gymnocephalus. The sequence continues at coordinate 31,038 of WEKY01012194.1, forward strand.
GTGCAAAGGTACCTGTTGATTTGGGCATTTGTCCTGGAAGGCAAAAATGTTTTTTCTAGGTCTGGATCTAGGACCTTTTCAGTCTCCAGTGAGCTGAACCCACAGATTCTGAATTTCCCAAGGACTGAGCAAATGCTAGGATGCCCAAGGATACAGGTTACTCTCCATTGTTGCAGCTAGTTTATTGTTCAGAAAGGAAAGACAGAACAAAGGAGAATATAAAACCAGACCCAAACTCCCTTTATCTTGTTGCTGAAGATCCTCCTTTGAAATGACAAGTCTAAAAGTCTTGGGATTCAAACTCTGTTTCCGTTTATATGTATGCAGTTTAACCAGTTCTGCAGTGCAAACTGTGAATACTGTCTCTATCTCATGAGCGAGTTACTGAGAGTTGAAAGGAGGGAGATGTGAACCTCATCCTAAGATATTCTCTGCATTGCTGGTTAGAGCAGTCTTCTGGAAGAGTTCACTCCACAAGCAGGATAAGAGTGCTAATGTCAGCTGGGAGTACTAAATGGACTTTGAGCTGAAGTCACAGCTACTCATGGATGCTAGGTGTGGGGATGGCCTCTCTGCAGATCATCTTAGGCATTTCTTTCAGTTTGGGATACTCTTAAGTATCGGGCGGGGGGGGGGGGGGG
>WEKY01012194.1:31685-66128 GCA_013390045.1 Picathartes gymnocephalus
TATATAGAAAATTTTGGAGTCCAGTATAGAAACTCTAGTAAATTTTAAGCTCTTCCGTGGATATTAGGTGACCTGAACAGCTCTCTTGTATTTTAGACACCATGCAGACTAGAGCTACTACAAAACTGGAGGAAGACCAATGAGCAGAAATAGGCTCTTGTAACTGAAACATGTTTTTTGCCCTCTCACCTTCAAAGCATGCACATTTGGAAAAGTAAAGAAGTCAGTTTCCCTGCTTACAATCACCCAATTTTAAATAAGGGAGTAAATTCCCATAGGTTGGATTCAACTCCTTAAGATATTTGATACATTTTCTGTGTGTCTGTGTAGTTTTCCTTCTTTGAATGAAATTATCCATATATATGATACTATAGTCCATGTTCCTTGTTTCATAGATTCACCACCAACTGCCTGGTAATGTCATGCAGTGAAAGTGAGGTATTCAGCTGCAATTTCTTTTCAGCAAACTTGTTAACTGACTTTTCTAGACAGTTACTCCTTGTCATTATTTGTGACAAGGGAGTTTTGAAAACTGTTACATGAGCTAGTGGTAGAAAGTACTTCCAATGTACATTAAAAGTACTGCCTCATTTGTTTTACAAAGAAAATCCTAGCTATAGCTCAGCTGAAATTTAATAACTGCCTGGTTTCACTGCTCCTGCTGCTGGTCTCATCTGAAGTCAATCATAAGTGCTTACATTTTTTCTGTGATTGGTCTCAAATTTGGAGTGTGTAATTGTTTGCACTATTGTTCCTTGTACAGAATTATGTACAGTTATGATACAGATGTACAGATGATAACAAGCTCCCATGATTTGGTAAGTTTTTTTGGTTTTTTTAAACTGTAGATGCAGAGAACATTTTAATTGCTTACCACCCCATTTCAAGGTTTCACCTGAGGCATGTCTCACTGGGGGCATGCGGGTTTTGAGTTTATGCAGTTGTGTGTTAAATCAACATTCTTCTTTGCTTGTGATGTTGATTTGGGGGGGATTTTCTTTTAATTCCATAATGATTACATTCTCCAGTGCACTGCTCTTATTTTTCACGGTGGTGGATTTTGTAATATCAACTGAGATTATATTCCTTTGGCACACCTATCATTTGCATACACATAAGGCACCAAAGGTGCTCATTATTTTCAGCTAACAAGTACTCTTGTTCCCCCTTAACTTGAAATACATTGTTCTCTGTATCCTAATTTTGGCTTTTACAGTTACTTCCTTAATTGCATTTGGATTATGCTGCCCCATGTTTTAATACATCATAGTTAAAACCCGCAGGTAAAACATCACAATAAATAAATGCATAGATATAGTCACAGTGGAAATGGCAGCTATGGAGGTTGACATGATTTATCACCTGTCAAGAGTATGTCATGATTGCCACAGTGGACAGACAGTATGGTGCTGCTCTGCTGGTAAAAGCTCTATCTTTCCACTGGTCTTACCAGGCTCTCAGACTTCCCAGGGTTGAATAGAGAGGTTGTACAAAAATATTTCTGCACTCACTGGAAGGGTGGAAGAACTCTCTACAGACAGGGTCTTTTGATAATATTGCTGTGGCAGCAACCCATTCCTAGGAGGTGAAAAGATTTATGGAGTTTCATGATCCTGCATACTCCACTTTTTTAACCCTTGCGCTGCTGGACAAATATGCCAATGTCTCCTTGCCAAGTGATGGCAAACCACTCCTTCATGTGGGAGCAGCAGCTTCTGCTGAGATTCATGCACCACCTGAATTAGTAATTTCCTCTCATGTCCAGTCCAAGATTGTACAAGATGGTAATGGTAGTATGACAGGAATTGTCTTGTGGGCTGTATTTGGCTGGAACAACACACATGGTAGTGTATGATAGTTGCAGACAGTATCAGTTGCTGTTTGCAGTGGCTGAATGTCTTAGTGAGAGGTTAATGTCATGCCAATGAAAAAAATAAGTTTCATAATTTGTCTCTTTGAGAGGGTTCTATCACACACAACTGTGCATGCTCCATTCATCTTACATTAGGGTTGTTTCTTTCACTTTCAGTCCCTTTTCCATGTCATAAGATAATCAAAAGAGCCATTTCTACACTGCAATATAAGGGACTTCACAAGAAGCCACCACAGAATGTTTCCACTTATATGACATTGGAAAACCTGCTTCTGAAGATTAAACATCAGTTAAAATATTAAGGATGCATTAAACAATATGGTGTACATTTGGTTCTGTCAAATCAGAATTCACCCTGTAAATCCCTATACCTGGAAGGTCTCTGTAGAAGGACCATATGAGCTCTACCACATTTCAATAGGTTATAGCATATGTAGAATGTTCTGATAGTCTTTCACCTTCAGCATGCTGACAGCTTAGCTGAGGTCTTCTAGAGAGCACAGAATAACATTGATGCAGCCAATTTGCAGTTCAGAAAAATGTCAAATAAGGTGCTACACAGAGATGAATCTACATTTACTTGGTTAATATACACAAATTCCTTATTTCCCTAGAAAGAAGAAAATACTGGTGTTGCAAAGTTTGTTGCAGAGGTGCATAAAAGTGAAAGCAGAAATCCATAAATATACATGTATATGCTACTATATATTCACGCCTATAAATTATACAGGTTTTTCAGCAAGGAGTGGTGAATGGTATGTCCCTGCATTTCTCAGTATAAGTGTACTTCACTTCATGCATGTTTCAAGAGATCAACTGAATTCTTGAAGGTGAATGATAAGGGAATGGGGGTTGTGGAAGACTGCGATAATGCCAGGAGCCACCTGAAGGGTATAGAAAGGGTGGAGCTACCAAATTTACTACCTCAGACCTCACAAAATTTGAATATTTAAGTTCTCTCAGTGTTGTTTAGTGTATTTTCAAGTGTCTCATGATCTCATAGATTTTTTTTGGTGGATTGCCTGTGTTTTCCAATCACAGGGAAATAATGGTCGACCATGGTAAATATTCTTTCAGGAATGCATGTTATTAATCTGTCCCTCTAAGCACTGAAGTGTAGGATGAGCCTTAAGTATGTGCTGAAGTCTTGATTTCACTGGGATTTAATCACAGGTCAAAGTGGTTTCTTAAGTCAGAGCCAAAAAGATAGACAGTTTACAACTAAAGGACAGGAAAAACACAACCTGTTTAGCTCCTAGAGTGCACTTGTAATCCATATATGCATGTTTAAAAATCCATTTTCATACAAATCTGGGCAGAATCAGAGCTTGTTAAGAGAAGGGAGTACCTCAGAGCCTGCCTCTGAACTTAATTGAACTGAGAAGTCATTGAATTTGGAGAATTCCTTCAAACCCATCTCTTGCACAAATGATTTGGAATACCCAGAAGATGCTGGGATGATATCCAAAAGACTATTAGTAAAACAAAACTATTAACACATTTCATGATGTGCATCCTGGCAAGCAGCTCAGCAAAAATTCATATTGATAAAGCCAGTGGGGTCTGGGTCACCAGTGTTCAGGATTGTACCTTTAAATATTGGAAAGATTTACCAGGAATTGTAATGAACAATTTTTATACCAACAAAATTTCTGTATTACAGAAAACAATGCATTATTATAATGTATAGATTTGATGATATATAAAGAGAATTTCTTCCACTTACCAAGAACACAGAAAATAAAAAAGTAAAGGAGTGGTCCATTATGAAATAGATTCAATAATTTGACAATGTATTAAAATGTATGCTTTAGATTATTCTCTGTGTTATATCAACAAAAATATCATAAGAGAAATACTTCAAATGTAAAATGTGTGATTAATGTGCATAAATTTAGCTAGTATATACAAAATAGAGACAACAATAAAACCAAAATAGAGATAATTTCAATTAAACAAGAGAGACCTAGACAAGCTCAAGGAGTGGGAACATGGGAATCTCATGAGGTTCAACATGGTCAAGTTCAAGGTCCTGCACCTTCTTTGGGGCAACCCCTGGTATCATTACAGGCTGGGGGATGAATGGATTGAGAGAAACCCTGTGGAGAAGAACTTGGGGGTGATGGAGGATGAAAATTTGGACATGAGCTGGCAGCATGCACTTGGAGCTTGGAAAGTATCCCAGGCTGCATCCAAAGCAGCGTTGGCAGCAAATCAAGGGAGGTGCTTCTGCCCCTGTACTCTCCACTCTGGTGGGACTCCACCTTGAGTACTGCATCCTGCTTGGGATCCTCAGTAGAAGAAAGCCATGGACCTGTTGGTTTCAAATAAAAGGAGGGGGAATTCAGACTAGTTGTGTGGGAGAAATTTTTTATGATTAGGGTGGTGAAACACTGGCACATGTTGCTCAGCGAGGCGGTGGATGCTCCATCCCTGGAAACATTCAAGGTTGGGCTGGACAGGGCTCTGGGCAAGCTGCTCTAATGTAAGATGTCCCTGCTCATTGCAGGAGGGTCGGGCTAGGTGAGCTTTAAGGGTCCCTTCCAACCCAAACTGGTCTATGATTCCTTGACTGTGTATCAGTTCTGAACCTGAAAATATTTTGACATGTGGATAGTTTTATTTCCATATTCTAGAGTTTATGTAAAAGATGTGCTGGATTACAGGTAATTATGCAAATCAATACTTTTTTGTTGTTGTCAATGTAATTGTAGTAACCTTACTAGTAAGATACAGCAAGGAACAATGGGCTCCAAATCCTTACTTAGTAAGATCCCATATTTGTATGCTATTTTCCTGTTCCTAACATTCAGTATGTCTTTCTCAGCAGCCACCCAGTGCATGATTCATTCAATTCACTACTTTCATGTGATATATCTGGTTATAGTGTCAGGAACAAGGTTACTCAGTGATTCAGCCTGATGGAATTACTGGTAGTGTTTGGTAATGGAAGTACTTGGATGAATTTCTCTATAAATACAGAGCAAGGGGAATCTTCAAAAAGAGGTAGCATAGCTGAGCAGATTTATTGTCTTCATTTGGATACTCGTGATCATAAATAGGAACAAAATGTGTTTTATTGAAGTATTCTCTATGAAAATTTGCATTTTATTTAATGTGAAACTGAAAAAACACATTCAATAATTTGAAACTTTCAACTTCACTTGAAGTCTGAATTCAGGTTTAGATCCAAAATTAGTAAATTATCTAATAAGTAAAACTGAAGTTTCTATCTGTAATGGTGGCTCTTGGACAAGAAAAGAAGGTTTAGAAGCTGGTAATAATTCCTCCCAACTAATATGGAGCACTTGTTTGCCACTGTTATTTCTCAAATTGCCTTGCATATTGACTTTCTCTCATTCCGTAAAGGAGAAAACTGAGGTGGTTTACCAAAGGTTTTACAGCAGGCTAGAGGCAGGAACCCAAGCAAAGCCCATTCTCTACTGCCTGGTTCTGCCATCTGTCCACCAGCACCATGGTGCTCATCAGTGGTCACTGGGAAACAGAAATCTTCTTCAGAGAATATTAACCAGCTTTTGCCATAACACAGGCCTTTTCTTATTCATATATAGGCATTACTTTATCTGACTGGAAGAATGAAAATAGAAGAAAAAATGGAAGGAAAATCCCTTCCATTTTCAAGATGAGAAACTGGAACATTATAGTAAAATTTATGCTGCCAGAAACATATATCCCTCTGTGATCTTTTACTGTTTTCTTAAACAAGTAGCTTCTCTCCATCCAGCCATAGTGATCCCCTTTTCATTCCTATGCAAAGAATCAGTTTAGACTGATTTAAGTACTTTTACAGGCAGCCACCAAATGAATGCATTGCATTTCACTGAGTTTGCAAATGCTGGTTAGGTCACAAGTTGCTCAGACAAAAAGGTTCTATCATGAACAGTGGTTATTTTCACTTCTCCTCCTTCTCACATACAAGAGGAGTGAGAGTCATCCATTGACATTTATTTGTGAAATAGAGAGTCTTGTCTCTTCATATATCATATACCAAATTAACTATGTTATCTCAGCTGTGTAGCTTTTTACAACCCATTTAATTATACTGTTTAAAATGATGTATGCTTATACTGGTATGAAGGTGTTTTACACTGCCACTGTTTTTCCTTCTGCTAAGGAAAAATGAGCTATTCTTATACAGCTCCTAAACTGGAGATGTACAGCTTTAACTGTACTAATGTAGTTGGGTCAGCACGACTCTCTGTTGTAAACAAGGTCTATATTGCACAGCTAAGGCTAGATTACTCGGGTTTGCACAAGGTCTGCCTACAGAATGTGCATAACCAGTGTAACTAGTTGTGTTTTAATAAATACTACTAACACGTGTCTAATTACGACAGTTCATCTCGACATTTCCTGCCTGCCTCTCACAGAATGACTAAGCGCTTCTCTCTCACCACCCAGCCAATTGCTGGCTACACACTATTATTAGGGGCAGTCCTGTATAATTTTCACAATTATAGTATATGTCATTTCATGCTTGTGGACTGCCAACAAGAGAGCACTGTCCATCCAGAAGAAAAATACTGCCTGCAATTGCTTTCAAGGGCTGAGAGAGGCAAATGTTTACTCACAGGCACAGCTTTTCTGACTGTGAATAGTTCCCGTGCTTTCAAAGGGATTAAGCCTGGTAGTAAGTATTTGTGGAATCAATGCCTTGATCAGCATGCTCAAATAGTTAATTTTGCTCTTTGCAAACATGTTTGAAGGATGCTAAACCAGTCTCATGATGGTACACTTGCAGGTTAGATCCTGTTTTGGAATTGTGTTTCAATTTTTAAAAAGCTTTGGCAAGCAAACCCCCACTGTTACATTTACTCCAAAGTGTGTTTTGTGATGAATATAGTGGTCAGAATGTCACACAGACAAATACTTCAGTAGAAACATGCAAATAATCGGATAGAAATGTGCTAGTAATCAAATTACAATGTTACAAAATCTCATTAAATAATGGGATCTAGAAGCTGTGGGTTAGATTTATTACTGGAATGAACAGATACCATACATGGAAATTGTAGGCTAATTGAAAAAAATTATAGAATATGTGGATTTTATGGAAAGAAAACTTACATCTTTTCAGCCTTCTTTTCCATCCTCTCTTAACATGCAGCCAGCTCCTGCTCTCTGTGTTTGCCCTGTGGTCTTGCTGTCATCTTTTCCTGTCTACACCCTTTTCATAACGCAGTGCAACACTGGATCCAAGAAATCAGTTTTGCCTGCTGCTATGAAATCTGTAGTGTTTTTGAGTGCTCCTCTCAGCCAAAAATCAATTCCTCAACTTTGGCTCTTCTTGTTTCACCCTACGATTAATCCTTCCTAAGGAGTTTAGCCACAGAGGAGCTCACTTTCTCTCTTGTAACAGGAAATGCCCTTGAAGGTGCCTTGAGCCCTTTCCAAGGAGCTCTGGGAAGATAAATAGCATGTCTGTGCTGTCCACATTGATCAGCTGCAAACTTTGCACCTACTTTTTATCTCTGCTTGTCCACAAAGCCTGCCTGTCACTGTGCACATGCAAATGCAGCCTCAATAGCTGGTTCTGTGATTGAGAAATTCAGATGTAGGTGATAGCTGCACCCATACCTCAGCTTCATCTCTTTGCAAGCATGGTTGATGCCCCTCCAGTCCAAAAACCTGTTGAGACCCCCACACTTAAGATGTACTTCATGTTCAGCACCTGAATTATGAACACAGTTCTATATTTTGGCAGCGTGATTAAAACCAATCGTGTCATAGAGAACTGGATTTGTAGAAAATTTTGAAAAGAAGGTAAAGTTATCCTATAGCAGTTGTGCATTGCATGGACTTAATGATGTCTTTGTTCTGTGAACTGTAATAATTAAAATCTAATCCATGGTAGAATCAATACGTGTTGCCATTATTTTCACGAATGTATGCACATAAATAAGAGTATAGGGAGAAGCTGTAAGTATATGTGGTGAAGTTAATGAAGCCTTTGATAATACTTCACCTGGTATTTTCATAGTTGAGGTACATTTAGGTACTGATAAACATAACTTAATGTTAATAAATTAATAATCCAAAAATGGAAACTACTTACCAACAGCAGTTCAGTATAAAAATATTTTAAGATTATAGAAGGAAAAAAGAGCACGTATAAGTAAGCAATGTCAAACTGCTGCACAAAAATAAACATCCTATGAGAATGCCATAGGAGAAATGTATGTAAATAAAACCAAATCATCCTTCCATACAACTTAGCTTTCTGAAGGTTTAAACTTAAATATTGATCATGTTCTTGGTTGTCTGCAGATCAGTGAGAGCAGGAGTCCAAGGACAAGGAATATGATTGATTGATTCCCTTCCTCGACAGTTCAGGATCAGAACCATTAACAGATGCTGCAGAGAAGCTCACTGTGCACATTTTTGATCCACATCATATACATAAGCATAGCCATGTTCATAAACTAAGGGAGTAGGATATTGCTGGCCTGAATGACACTGAAAGCATTGCACTCACAAAAAGTTATGATGATCTCTCTTTTAATAAAGTAGCACATGACTTGCATAAACTGAGGCTGAAAATTTAGAATCGTAAAATGCTAGAATATCCTGAACTGAAAGGGTCTCACACAGGGATCATCCAGTCCGACTCCCAGCCCTTCACAGAACTATCCCCAAGAGTTACACCATGTGCCTGAGAGTGTTGTCTAGAGGCTTCTTGAACTCTGTCAGGTTTAGTGCTGTGACCACTTCCCTGGGGAGCCTGTTCCAGTGCCCAACCCCCCTCTGTAGGGCGAACCTTTTTCTAATATCCAACCTAAACCTCCCCTGACACAACTTCAGGCCATTCCCTGGGGTTCTGTCACTGGTTACCATAGAGAAGAGATCAATGTCTGCCCCTCCTCTTCCCCTCACGAGGAAGTTGTAACTGCAGTGAGGTTTGCCCTCAGTCACCTTTTCCCCAGGCTGAACAGACCAAGTGACCTCAGCCACTCCTCACATGGCTTCCACTCAAGGCCCTTCACCACCTTTGTTGCCCTCCTTTAGACATTCTCTAATAGTTTATTGTCTTTCTTTTATTGTGGCACTCAAAACTGCCCCCAGCACTCGAGGTGAGGCCACCCCAGTGCAGAGCAGAGCAGCACAATCCCCTCCCTTGCCCAGCTGGCAATGCTGGGCCTGATGCCCCCCAGGACAGGGATGTCTCTCCTGGCTGCCAGGGCTCTGCTGACTCATGTTCAACTCGCCATCGACCAGGACCCCCAGGTCCCTTTCCATGGTGCTGCTTCCCAGCATCTCATTCCCCAGTCTGTCTGTACCTCCACGATTGCTCTATCCCAGCTGCAGAATCCAGACCTTTTCCTTGTTCCCTTCATATGGTTGGTGATTGCTCAGTCCTCTCATTTTCAAGGTCTCTGTGCAGGGCCTCTCTGCCTTTGAGGGAGTCAACAGCTCTTCCCAATTTAATGTCATCTGCAAACTTAGTATACTAGGGACATATAAGGCAAAAACAACTTAAAAAGAGATTATTTGGGGCAATACTGGAATAATAAGGTATGTCCCTTCTGACCAAGACTGCCACAAGCAGCAGCATACAATAGAAGACTAGACTCAGGACAACAGCCCGAGTACAAGTCCTTCTGTTCTTGATCTGCTCAGCAGTAGTGAAGAGGTCAGTGTATCTCTCTGTTTCCCTTCCCACTGAAGACCTTGGTTTCTCCTTTCTGTGTTTTTACCTCTTTGCCACCTTTGACTTTTATCTCTTGGGAGCTGGACCGTCTTTCCCAGTGTTTCCATAAAGTTTAGTAGAATGTGTCTCTGGATTTTTGTGTGAGACTTCAGACACTACCACAACTGTAATTTGGTAGGAAGGAAATTAATTTCTTTCTTAGGCAGGGAAATTATCCCAAATATATGTTAACATCTGAGACTTGAGTTTTAACAAATGGCTGTTTGGTTCTGTGGCACCTATTTCAGCATGCCATTGACTTCACAGGACGTATGCTGAGGACTGGAGCTGTGCATATGCTGCAGACAACTTTCCTTTGGCTGAAGACGACAGAAAGCTAGACTGGCATTAACAGCTGCCTGAAGCACAAGTTACTGTAAAGTATATCATGTTCATATCATCATTACATACCTTGGATTCCACTGTAAGCCTGAAGTCTGGGGGTGAGGAGAACTCTTTGGACCATAAATACATTAGCTTGGCATGAACTATGTGTATCTGTCCTTCAGTTAAGGGAAAAGAAGAAAGTGCTTTTATTCCACAGTCATATTCTTGAGACTGCTATAGTGCAAATCAAGACAGGATTTTTCCTCTTGTCCCAGAAAACTTGGAGACATTTTTGTCTGTAACAGATACTACTGGTATTCTCAATACATTATATACCCAAGGTGAGGTTAAGTGTAAATCTTCATTCACAATCAAATAATAACTCGTGAGTGCACTTACAGCTATGCCTGCATTAATAGTTCTTTATTATTCAATATGCATTTTGTAGAGTGTTGGCAATTTTCTTAAAGGGGAATAGAAGAAAAATTGTAGAAACAAGTAAGCGATAATTATTAGAAACCCAGGGAAGAGAGGATTTTGGCTTTTATGATGCTTGGACACTGTGGAGAAGAAAGGGACCAAAGTCACAGAGAATCAAGGATGAGGAAAAAAAAGGCATGATGCTTTTATGAGGGAAGGACTTGGCAGCAAAAGAAATATTTCACTTTCCCTAATACTGAATTTTTCATGTGGCCAAAATGAGCATAAGGGGAAAAATAAAGCCAGAGGTAGAAATCCATCTGACGGATGAGAATGGATCCAAGAGATTCTTCTTTGTTGTTGTTGTTGAAAACATAGTTGGAAGATACAGATTTATAAAAATAATGCATATTTTAAAGTAATTCTATCCACAACTACCAGAAGAAAGTTCAGCATAAACACAAATCCTTCACTGCTTTCCCTAATAAGGAATAAAAAGGGCATAATATGATGTGTCTGATTGAAAACATGTTCTTTCCTCTCATTTTTTGTCAAAGTCTAACAAACTTATTTGCATTAATTTCTCCCAAAATTTCTGATAACTTTGTCACTTGCAGACGAACCTCTGTGTCTTGAAACACAGCATTGTCAGATCATCCAAAGAAAGTCTTAGCTGCACCATTTACTGTACAAAAATTGAGATTAAATAAACAAATTCTGAAAATAGGGCATTAGGGTGTTTGTTTGCACTTGGAAATCATAGTTGTTTTTTAACTTACCAGAAAAATTGCCCCACAAAGCGATTTCTGACCCTTGATTCAGCATGCTGCTTCGGCATCGGTCCCAATCCCTGTTAATCCTGGGTATAAAAACCACCGGAGGCAAATGCGTGCTGCTGCAGAGCACTACACTGTGGGTCAAAGGGACAGCCCTTCTCACCTTTCTTTACTGCCCTCTATCAAACGAATGCTTTTGAGATGTTGAAAACATTTGGAGTTAATAGAAAAGACCCTACCCCCACGTGGAGAGTGTTTCCAGTGAGTGGCACGGGGCTGTGCAGGTTTCACCTGTGCATTAGTTCATCCGTGGGCAGTTCCAGCAAGGCTCAGAACATGAGGCCCCTCTAGCAGGGCTTGCAAAATCGAATCCACAAAATTTTTCTGCTAATTGAGTCATGTGCTTGAACATGTGGAAATTGGAAAGTAGCTGAAACTTTTTATCTAATTGCTAAATTGAGCTTTGTGTACTTCAGCTGAAAGTAGTGGAGGGGACATTCCCACTGCACAACATAGTTGTTGCACTGTGTGTGGGCTGCATGGGCAGTTTATAACAGGTATTTATTTGGTGCATTTCTCTGATAGAGTATATTGAGTGTATTCCTTTGCTTTAATTCCCACCCTGTATTTCTCTTGTGTATATATATATATATGTGCATGTTTCAATGATGTTTGGGCATGAGTATCTTGAGGATATTTTTATACAAATGCAGGAGCACATGTATTGACAGAATGGAACGTTGGGAAAAGAGGAAATATTAATGGATTTTTTTTCCTGTAAACACAAATGATTTACAGAAAGATCCTCTGTAAATGTTATCAGTTTGTGCTACTGTAACTATTACTGTCAAATTAAGTAGGAACCTTGCAGTAGCTCCTGGGGGCATTAGTCATAAATCAAGTCTGTAAGACTTGCTGCAAGAGTATCAGTGGCTCTGGAAAAATGTGTTCTGCTGGGGAACAGGGGAGGCCGCCAGAGATAGCTGCTTGCTCTTTCTGCTTGATTAGACATCCAGACTCTGACAAGTACAGCTGGCCTTGTCAAATGCAACATGCCAAGGCCAAACATGGCTGAGCATGGAGAGCTGTTCTTAACACATGAAGTATGGCCCTAGTCCTGCAAGGACTGCAAGCACAAGCTTTCTGAGCTGTACAAGAGTATATGAGTAATGCCCAGGTCATCTAGCAGTAGACACAGAGCTGGATTAAACATTTAGGTGCCCATATGCAACTTTTTTATGTATTGACAAATCTTTAAAATTTGAATTAAGGCATTAAATGTGGAAACCCTTTTATAACAAAACAACAGACAAACAAAAACCCACAAAACCCCCACAAACAAAACAAAAAACCAAACAAACAAACAAAACCCAACAAAACAAACAACCCCCCTGCCTCCCCAAAAAACCCCAAAACAAAACCAAAAACAAACCACCAAAAAAAAAAAAAAAAAAAAAAAAAAAAAAAAAAAAAAAAAAAAAAAAAAAAAAAAAAAAAGGCATCGACGTAGTCTGAAACAGAGCTACCCAGAATCCTGCCAAGGCACCTGGTAGGGCTCAGGCTGGAAGATCAGCCCAAGCACAGAGGAAACTACACAGTGAAGCCCCACACACTTTCCCAGTAGGTTATCACTGTGCTGCAGCATTATAACTGCAGACAAAAATATTACCCTGCAGCAAGCATGCGATGAGTGAAGCAACACAGTTATTGATGCAATCTTGGAAGTGCCAGCAGTGCCTGAGGTTTTCCTTTTGGTTTCTCTGTGCAGAATCCAGGTCTGGGAGATCCTGACATTTAATTCTGAAACCCCCGCCCATGCATGCACTTCCCTAAACTGAATATTGCACAAATTGAAACGAGCGCCTGTGCTTCACTGATCATTCTGTGGGAAAATGTGTCTGATAAAGACGTTTACTTCCTTTTCCCCCACTCAATTCCTTCTGTTTGTACCAGATTTTGCATAAACAAAATCCCAAATACCATATTCCCTTGAAAATATTTTCCCAACAATTAGACCTGAAATTTCTACTCATGGCCTCTGATTCCTGTTCAAATGTTCTATGAAGAACTAAATATCTAAAGTGTTGAAGCTGATAAAGTCAGACTACGAATCACCGTCAGTTTTTGCAGCTGTTTTTGCAGCCTGAACCCACGTCCTTTCTGTGTTTACGAAAACACGCTTTATCCTGTTTTATTGTGGCTAAACTCCTGCAGCTTGTGCGCTTCAGGGAAATATTGCCCCGTGACCTGGCAGGAGTCCCCGCCGGCGATAACCCCGTCCCAGCCGGGGGCCCTGGCTAATCGCAGCTCCCCACGCCGCCGGCCCCCCCGCCCAACGCCCTGCGCAACCACGGCATCTGTACTCGCTATTTTACAGAGTTATTCTGAACAGCAGCTCGTTTCCAATATCTCCTTACAGCGCCGCTCAGTATGAAGCCTGTCACAGCTTTCCGCGGTTACTTCACATTAGCGCAGAGCTGTTTCTGTAAATATGCAGCCTGAAAATACTTGGTTACAAACTCCCATCCATGCAGAGCTATGACCGGATTTGCTAAAATGTGTGGAAAAAAGAGATGAACATTTTCGAGATTCCTTTGCTGCTGCTGAAAATGAATCATCTATACATGAAAATTGTGAAAACTCAAAAAATGGCACATTAACATACATCTAAAGAAGAACTGGATAACAATTATATAAATACCAAGTCTCTACCAAGATCTAAAACATAATTGCAGGCTCAATTTTCTGACAGATGAAAGAGACAATTTTCCAGAAATTTGGTTCTGTATATGCCTCAAAGATACTGAATAAATTTTTTTTTGTCCTGCTACATTGCTTTTACTGATCAGGAAAATTCCGTATTTTTTTTTTCATAATATCTTTATTAATACAGTTGCTACTTGGAGAATTGTGGCAATAACAAGATATTTCAATCCTAGTGACTAGGTAAAATTAAAATATGGATATGGTACAATAATTCAGGTTATTGGAAGTATAATGAGAAATTTTCTTATGTTTTTTTAAAATTTTAGCCCCTTTTTGGTGTAAGTTATTTCTTAATGGTAAAGGCCTACTAAAAGTTTTTGCTACCACTGCCTTGAGCCTTCTGATTTTGAGCCCAGTGTAAGGGAATTTATTTTGAAAGTAAAACTGAAGATGGTCGCCTCATTTGAAATGTTTTCTTGAAGGTTTTATATACAACTTTTAAGTGTTAGTTTCCTCCCTCAAGAGCAAGTGAGGGAGACAGAACAGGATTTCAATCTTTGAATAAATGTAATCAGTTCTCAGGACTTGTCATTAACTTAGATTTTCTTGTGGATTTTCAGCCTCCTAGATGCCCATTCTAGCTCTCCCTCCTCACGTGAACTAGTAGTGTGGTGAACACTAGAATTTTAATTTGTTATTGTAATTTATGCTGCATTTTCGTGCATTTTGTGATAGATAACAGCAAAAAACCTATCAGTCTAGGTTTTGCATGAAGCAGCAATCAGCCACTCTCAGGCTGGCATTAAATGGCTGTGTGGGCTGGATTCCTGAAACACCTGAGAAGTGTGCTGGTGCCTGATGTTTAAAACGGATTTATGTATAGCTCTGCTGAGCATGGCAAAGCTCATATGAACTAGAGGACTAAGTGGCGTTTCTGAAGTGGTATGGCTGCTGCTAGGACTGAGGATGTAGTGTGACAACATGCAAAAGTACCCAAATTAGAGGCAAACAAGGTCACAGCTGGAAAACAGGCCAGTGCTGCAACCGAATTAACGCACCATCCTCCCCAGACTAATTGGCCCTGCCGAGAGTGAGTGTGCTCATTAGCCCGGGAGCAGCAGCAGCAGCCTCGCACCCACCGCAAACCGAAGGTACTGTTTTGGACAGGCAGCTCTCTGTGATGCACAGATGTACTAATTTGCACAGAGGCTCCTGGTGCAGCATGGCTTGGCTGGAGGGGACGGTGCTGCGGGTCCCCACTGGCTCTGGGTGACACTGGAGCTCCTCAGTGCCTGCACTGCCTCAGCCAGCCGAGGCACGCCTTGGTGGCGGGGTATGCCTTCCCCAGAGGGATTCTGCTGCTGCCAGATCCTCTGCTGATGAACTCCACCAAGGCTGCCTGGCTTGGCTCCAGCCCTGACTGCGGGAGATCCAGGCAGGAGCAGGAGAGGTGTGGGGCAAGGCAATGGTGGCAGATGTCAGCAAGAGGCTTAGAACAAGCAGGAAGGTGCAGAGGAGGGTGTGGAGACAGAGTGGTGATAGTGATGGAGCCTGAGTTGAAAAAGTAAAATCTTAGAGGCTTTTCAGAGCAATGAAATCCATTGGTGAATCTCCAGGAGTACCTGCTGGAGTCTGCATAGATTATCAGGCTTCATCTTCTCTGTTTTCATCAAAACTAAGACTGGGCTCTTTTTAAAATCTGCCCATGCTGCACTGGGATGGGGTTTTCTGCTCAGCAAAAATATGCTTTGATAATTCATCTGATCAGATGTAGAAAGGCAAAAGGTAGTGAAACCTGAGAGATAAAAGGGAAAGGCAAATCTGCTCAGGAATGGGGCTAATCTGACAGTCCACCTGGACAGTGGACTTTAAACTGGGAGGAAAGACTTTAATCTTAAACTTATCTTGGTACCCAAAGAAAGCGTCACATAGTTGGGGCTGGTCATGACCTTGACTAGCAGCTCTGTTTCTTCACTAGACACCTTTAAAAATAATAATTCCTTCTGAGCCACATCCTAATATATTAGTAAACAGTGTTGGAAACTTTTCAACATCATTTTATCCTGTTGTGGAAGCACATAGTAACCATCCAACTGCTAATAACACATCAGTTTGGGCCTCCTCCAACTAAGGTAACTTTTTCTTCTTAATAGAGAACTTTTGAACACCTTATTACCTTTTCTTTCATGGTATCCAGCTAGAATTTGCATTTTTTAAAATTAACTAAGCTCTTCACTCCTTTGAAGTACATATCTGTTTTAATTTCACTCTGATGCGTCTTGGGTCTCTTATAGATTGTCCTTTAAATCAGGATTGCATCCATGGCCAGAATGATTCTCTGAAGGCTGAATTCCACAATTGCCTCTTTGTGCCACGCAGTCTTTACCATTATATGGGTTTGTTGATATTCCTTTAAAGTTCTGTGATTTCTCTAAAGTTGTGCTAAACTCTTCAGACCCAGTGAATACACCACTGCTAGAGGTGCAACCTTGAGACACTGAGCAGAATCTTAGTGTAAATGAGATGCTTGTGCTTGAAAATGTCTAGGACAACGTGCTGCCCTGAATTTCACATTTACATTGGATGTGATAGAAGGATTTTCCTCTGTACTTTAGGGGAAATATATATTGGGCTTTGTACTTTTAGACTGGTCTTGGTACAGAAGAGACAATGAGAATGACTTAAGAATCAATAATATTCCATTTGTTTTTAATACCTGCCTTTTACAATGTGTAAAAATCCTAAATGTTTGTTTTATAAGTCACACTCTTAGTGTAAGAGGTAAAAACCATCTATAGCACAGTGCAAGACCATTCTGTCTGTACAGTTGGTTGTTTCCAAAGGAGAAAAATTACCACAGCAAGTCTTGGGATGCTTTTACCCCTACACACTTTGGAACTCTAAACCTTGGTAAGGTGAGGTGAGAATAAGAGTTTTGTGCAAAAGATACTGCTTTGGCCAAGTATCTGTCCCACACAGAAACAGGAACACAGCTGGAAGGTGTGTTTTGGAAAAGATTTGTGCACTCAATAAGACATGCACATAGGGCAGCATGTCAGTATGGCTTTTTACCTGCTAGAGAAGTTCTTCCTGCCCTTTTGTGAATTTACATATGTGATATATATTTTCTAAGCTGAGTCCAAGGACAAAGCAGTCCTTGGGTGATTTTTTTTCTGGTTTTGTAGAGAGCCTTCTGTCTGCTTGTTCATCTCTCTCTCAGTTTTCAGTGACTTCTGGAATTGTGTATCAGATTTGATTGAAGTTAGCCAGAATTGGATTTGTTAACTGTAAATTAGATTTTTCCAGTCTCACCATATTCCTACAGTACCTGGAGTTTATGCCATTTAATTTGGCTTGAGACTCCCTCAGTTTCTTGTTTTGTCTTGCACAGATGTGAACACTGCATAGGACCAGCAGTGGTAGTGACTGTTCTGCAGAAAAGATGCTGGTATGTGCCAGGGAGACAAATGTGGGGATCTTTGTTAGAAGAAATAGAATTGTTATGTCCCCACAGCTAAACTCGCTTAGAACTGAAGTGCTCTTGTGCAGTATAAAGGCAGCACTTTGACTCTGGCCTTTGTAGTTCAGGAATTGTCTGGACAGGAGACACACTACAAGAGTCAAATCAGAGTGGAAACCTTGATGCTGGTCAGCCATCTATTCTTGTTAGCTTCTTAGAGCAGGTGGCTTTTTTCATCTTAAAATTATGAGATTAATACAGATTATTTGGCTTCATTTTTTTCAACCAGCAAAAGAGCAATATATTTACCTTGAAGGAAGAAAATATATTGTGAGGAATACTCACTTGAGAATCTTGGAAAAAGAAAATGCTGTTATTTCTTGTTCTTTTATTAAAGGTGGTAAAACACAGGTTTCCTTGCAGCCCTGTCACCAAAAACAACAGGTTTAGCTCTAATTTGAAGGGCTATACTTATGCAGAATGTTCTCAGCTAATCCATCCAGCTACCAGCAAGAGAATTTCGTGAGGCTTGGATGCTATTAGAGTTGGTAATTTATTTGTATCTGCATGACATATATGCACTTTTGTTTGACATATTAAATGAATGTTCTTGGTAAGTATGATTAATTGAAAGAGACATCAGGAATCAGGCTTTTAAAAAGATCTCCTGCAATGGAGCTAGACCACAACAGTTTTCCCAAAATGGAACCCCAAAATTTTCAACCAAAAGGAATAGAGTCCTAAATGTCTCAAAGATAGACTGCTTTCACAGCCTTGCAAAACTTTGTCGGGGAGGCATATGAAAATAAGCACTCCTCGCAGTAAGGCAGATTATATGGTGAAAGCAAATGTGTTAGTGAGTACCAGAGAACTCACACGAGGGAGGAGAGAGCTGCAGATGTTTCAATCACTGCCTGCACTTTATTACACACATAATAACACAGCCAAGCACACAAAGCCCTCTGAAATCAACCTTCACATGATCTGTCATTTGAAAATCCTTCATTTGTCAGGCAGGCCTCGATCCCTGCTCATAGGCCAGTGAAGCTGAAGCATCCTCTGGAGCACAGATGTATTATTCTGTTGTATTCTGCACACACATATCGAGTACCTGCTCTCTGAGCAGCAGGGAGTGATGATGGGCTGCCCGGGGACCAGCAGTCTGCTGTGCAAACGCAGCACGTCTCCTGCATTTTCAGCCCTAGCTCCCCCTTCCTCACCATATTTTTCCATGGAGTTGCAGCACTACCACAATCAGTTAAGCTGAAATATTTTCTAGCTACCTAAGGATTACTTTAGATCTTCAGGTGACACTGGAAGAAATTTAATGAGTTTCCTTTCACAGCAGCTGGCCAGCAGTTTGCTGATGAGAGAGAAAACGCCAGGCGATGACTCCTCTCTTTAATCTGCTGTGTGGCCTCAAGAATTGGAACTTTCTGTCCTCCACTGAAGGTGTTCTCCCCAGGTCCCAGTCTCCCTCTTCCCTCCAGCAGCAGAAGCCATCACTGTACCCACTGGGAGCTTTGCCCATTCCCCACTGCCCTCTGTCCCGTGGGGTTTTGTCTCTGGCCCCAGAAATGGGCATGCAGAGGATGTGTCACACTTCCAACTCTTCTCAGACAATGTCAAATAATGGTGGCTGGGATCATTGTGAATGAACTTCAACCCATGAGCAGTCCATAGTTTAGGTACAGTTACCTGGGCAAGGACCACAGGCACTTTGAGTTCCAGATTATAATGTAGTACAAGTCCATCTGTTCACCTTCACTTCTCTGCTCCTGTGTGTGTGTTTGTGTTTCAGGGCAGAGGCATGGCAATGTGAGAAACCTCACAACCTGTAGTAGGGAGAAGGAGTGGTCAAATGAATTGGACTTGGAGGGGAAAGCCAGAAGAGCACTAGCTGATTCACACACAGATCAACAGAGTCCACTATCACCCAGCCAGATTGCTGAGTTATCCGTCCCAAACCTGGACAGTTTTCAAATCCTACACTGCACATTCAGCTTATCTAATTAAATGTGTTTCAGAGGCTTGCCTCACTGCATGCCTTTATTTTGCAAAAAATGTAGGAAAAAGAGGCAGCTACCATGCATACCACAAATCCTGATTCTGCTGGACTTGGGAAGGCTGTATAACCCTGGCTGATAATTACTTAACAGATACCTCTATTAAATAGAAAAGCCAAGAATATGTTCCAGGCAAGGTATTTGTCATCTCTGTTTGAGACTTGGCTGCAGATGCTGTGTAAGATTGCAGTTATTTCTAGTTACCCCTTTCAGGGCACATCTCCATATCCCCCCAAAGCCAGGCAGTGGCTCCCAAAGGCAAGGTGTTCCTGGGAATTGCCTTAGCTCCTTTCTCATACACCCACCCCTCAACAGAAGCCGTTATCTGAATATCTTGAATCAAAAGGCTTTAAGAGCAGATCACAACTGCTGTACATATTCTGTTTGGGTCTTACAGCTCAAGTAAGTACTCTCACCTGCCTTGTGCTATGCTTAGAAGTGTGTTAGAGTGGGAGACTTTGGCAGTCCTTTTCCCAAGGTCGGGAAGGCTTGGGCACACCTCTGTTCTGCATTAGCCAGCTGAGTCTGCAGGCTGTATGATGGCTTGCTCCTTGTAGAATCTTCAGCAAAGGCCATGGATGTCCCTTGATCATATCCTGTGACTCCACCAGCAGCAACCTGTACAAAACCCCTTTTTGCACTTCTGCATCACTCCTTTACACAGAAACTGGGCTGCAACAGTGTGTTCTAAGGAGAGAAATATTCCACAGTTTTGTCCTCCCAGGAGAAAAAGCACGTTCTTTAAATAAAGGCAGCAGATTTATTACATGAGAAAAAATGCAGAGTGCATTTTGTCACTATGTTTTTATTGCTTTCTCATCCAGAGGGAAAATATTTTATTATGGCAGCAGTTGCCAAATCAACTTCTGTGTCCCAGCCATCCCCACAGAGGGGGCAGCATGTCACCTGGTTGTAGGCACATAGTCTGAGTGGAACAAGAGCTTTTTTAAATCACATATCACCAGTTTTAATACAGCCCAGGTTTTCAGTGGTTATTTACAGGCTGATTTATGACCTGTTGTGACATTGCTCTGGATTTACTCCTGTTTTTAGTAGGCAAGAACTCACATGTTTCACTATATTTTTATTGTCAACCACAAGGTCTGAAAAGGCACTGAAGGTGGGCTCCCAAATTACCACAGCATAACTTGTGCCTGCAAGTGATGTGGAAAGGCTTGTTGTCCCTTCCTCATTGTCTTGGAAAGAAATCCTTGTCATTTGGTCATTGTATCCTCTGAGATTTCAGGATGTATTCACCAGGATTTCTGGTACAACCTCAAAGAGGTGATGTGCCTAAGGACTTTTTAAAGCCCCTGCCATAGCAGAAAATCTTGGCTGGTCTACCTATACCAATTAATCTTTGAGTTGCAATTTGTAGCAGTAGGTACAGGCATTTGCTGGAGC
Source organism: Picathartes gymnocephalus (assembly GCA_013390045.1). Taxonomy (NCBI): domain Eukaryota; kingdom Metazoa; phylum Chordata; class Aves; order Passeriformes; family Picathartidae; genus Picathartes; species Picathartes gymnocephalus. The sequence goes on from WEKY01012194.1 coordinate 52,426, forward strand.
TTTACTGTTTACCTTGTTATTTATGACTTGTCCTCATGCTCAGCACTGGAAATTCTCTCTCTGACTCTCCCATACATCAGCCTGAAATAAGTCCTTTAAAAATGTCTGTTCTACCTTCTGTTAGCACAACTTGTCCCTGCAAGAATAAACCTCTTCCATTCCCAGATGACTACAGAGTACAGGTCTGGGGCCCTTCTGGGAACTCCCCAAGCATCCAGCTTTAGGATTTGTCAGCTTAGTATCCTTGCTTTGTTATTTCATAGCACAAGAATTGTAGGTGCACCATCATTGCTTCAGCACTGTTTCTGCACTCACATCTGTTGGCAGCAGCCCACCTGCAGCAGGTGAACTTGGCTCAGGGAATGAGACATTGTCTGGATGAACTGAGGACAGAAATGCAGGGTGATCAGTGTCACTCATGGCTCTGACTAGGGTACTGCTCAGATGGTACCAGTAAGTCATTCCCCCACCATCCTGAGGCTTCAGTTTACTAAGCCCAGCATATATAAGCACAAGTTTGTAATTCTTTCCCCACTTATATTGATCCCAGACTGTTCTCTTCAACTCAATAATGAATGAAAACACTAAGTTGGGTCTCCTCAATTTCTCTGGAAATCTCCTCTACATGAGCCAGGAGAGTAAACTGAGAATTTGTTTTTATCCAACTTCTTTTAGCTCTAGAGTTTGCTCAGTATGTATTGCTCTGTAGTAAATACGCCTGCTTATTACCAGATATTTCCTTTCCTCCTCCATTGCTTTCTATAAAAACAATACTATGAGCAGTAAAAGCACAGCACAGTCTAGTCCTATCTGCTACTAGAGAAAAAAGTTATCCTTGTCTCTGGAGTACAGGCTTTATTCTGGGGCTGAGATAAGTGGGCTTGAGAGAGCTCTGTGTGAGGACAATAAAGGTACAGACAACAGCTTTTGGGCAATATCAGTATCAGAACTGCTAGTACTCAAGTTAGTTTAATTCTTTCGTTTTTTCTTCTTAGGGGTTGCTTTGGTTTTAAAATAACACAGATTACACAGGGGGATTCTAGGTGACGGGCTCCATTTGGGAAAATAATGATCTATTGCTCAAAGTGGGCATGATTACACACTGTTCCAGCAGGTACCTGTTTGGGGTGGGGGGAAAGAAAGTGTGTGCAAGTGCATATTCCACAAACACATGGGTGTAGAATCTGGGAATTAGGGCAGGAAGGGAAGGAGCTCATGGATGTTTTCTGGCTGCAACAATCACTTCAAGTCCTATTTTCTCATTAATTCACAAAAGGGAGGAGAGTTTGAGGAAAAAGTGGAAGTGTCCCATCAAGACATTGGGAGCCACAGCATTCAAACTAGTCCTGGGGTCCATAGTGCTGGGAGTAGCTTGTGGTTTGGGTTGGGAAAGAAGCAGTGGGATGGCTAAGCAGAGACCATGGCTGCTGACCAGGGAAGAGACTCCTGCCCTTTCTGATTAATTTTAACATTCAGTTCTGAATATTAGAAAGTACATTTGCAACAGATGTTTCATGGGGAGAAACCTCTTTAATCCCTTCCTTCAGGCTAAATAGCTTTACAAAATCCTCCCCAGGGCTTTGATAACCCAGTAAAAATAACAGCTGAGCTACAGATGATAACTAATCTTGCTGTATGTGTTCGATCACAAAATGGATGGCCGGTAATATGTATGGGCTTTTTTCTGAGATATGTTATGAGTTGCACTTCTAGAATCTCCTGATACAAATTAAGAAATTATATGATTGACTATGTGCTTGGGTCATCAAACATCAACCACTTTCAACAGGAAGATGAACATAGGATTTACCAGGATAAATTATATGAGGGAAGACAGAAGATTGAGTTAATGTGATTTAAGTATCAAAATATTACTCCATAAGAATAGAAATAAATTTAATTCCACATCCCAAATTATATATTCATATTGGGATCTATTTTGAATGCTTCAATCACTGGAAGCAACAAAGTTGGAGTTAGACCAACACTAAGGAGTTTGGAAAATCCCAGCTCTGAAAACTGTTGGAAGACCTGTAAGCATCTAGAGACATAATGAGAGATATTATTAACACTTTTTACTTATCTTGTCATACTTCCTGGGGGCCTATATCAGGAATTTGAACCTCCTTTGAGCTGGGCATCATGCATAAATTAGAGCAGATCTCTTTAATTAATATAAAACACTATGTTTAGAAACTGTTACATATTGAGAAATATGGTTTCCTTGTGCCTCCATTTATGTCTGTGCCACTCAGAACTAGTAACCCCTTAAATAGGGGTTTTTTTAACTGGAAAATCAGCAGCAGAACAGGATCTGCCAAGAGCCAGGTACAGATTAAACCACTAGCTTTAGGCTCTGCATCTTCTGGAGTCATACAGCTACATCAGCATCTAAATTGTTTCTAAACTTAGATTATTTTTAAAAAGGAAGTTCGGCTTTTCCTTTTATTTCATTGAGCTTTGCTGCTCTATGTAGGTCAGTGACCAGACTGTTGGAGCAAATAGTCCTTGATCTTGCAGAAGCCAGTCTGGGAAGAAAAGGAAGGCTCAAGCCTTGGTCGGAGGGATCATATTAAGTGGCGCCAAAACCTATGGGCACAGCTGTTAATTATAATTTTAATTCCTGGGTTTTAGAAGGTCAAAGCCTTCTTGTGATATGTCTGCTAAAACTGCCTGTCTTTCGCAGAACCTTCACTTATCTCCAGGCCTCAAATTACTTCATGTGTTCCAAAATGTTTGCTTTCAAGATTTCCCAGGCTGGACTGGGAAGACAGAGTCTCCTCCTGTCCAGTGCGTCAGGCTAGAAATGACTGCAGGACAATGCAGCCACCACTGTCAGTCCTTCAGCTGCTGGTTATTCATAGCATTTCTTTACTCATGGCCCATAGAAATGAATGCATCTGGTTTCATTTGGACAACAGTGAAAGGGCTGGATCCTTCCTGCACTGAAAGAGTAACTTCAGGCTTGGTTTAATGCCCTGAGAGGTGATTTCTCCACACCCCCCTCTCCACCCCCTGCCATCTCCATCCCTTGCCCACGCTCTCTAGAAGAGTACTTTTTAGTTTTCCGACATCATCTTCTGCTGTCTTCCTGGGGGCTGCTGTGATTCCCAGCAGCTGAGACTGTCCCAGCCCAGCAGAGGCAGATAAACACTAGGTGGCACATGGGAGGGCATGGAGGTGAGAATAGGAGGTCCAGCTCCCCTGGTGGAGGGTAGATAATGGCAAGGGTGAGGCAGAATCTCTTTGTGGAAGGAGAAGGCAAAGGGTATGGGCAATTCATCTATTTGAGGGACAAAAACAAAGATAAAATGATTTTGCTAAGTACTTCAATTCTTCTCAGAAGGTCAGATACATCAGTGCAAGGTAGGCAGACTCCAGATAATCCAAAACTCGCAGCACCCATTTCAATGGGGTGTTGCAGATTTAGGCACCATCGTGAGCAAAGCAGAACACTAGAAAAGGTCTAAAACAAAGGTAGACATAGTCTCTGCTTCTTCCCTCAAGGATATGCAGCAAAAATGTATTTCCTTATCATTCACAGTTTCAGCTCTAAATACAGTCATAGAAATCTATTTCCTTCATTTTATGCTGCTTCTCCCACTGTCTTCATCTTTTCTTTTCCTCTGTAAGCCCAATCTATTGTTCTCACTTGAGATCCAGAGCTGATGACTTGTTTGCTTCCATTGTCAAGTATTGCTTTCTGTTTCACTACTGGTATCCTTCACTTGTACTTTGAAACAAAGGCAGTATGCAAACAGAGAACAAACCATGGCCTATAGCAAAGCATTTAAGGCTCTTTTGTATGTTATCGTGAGTTGTCTTCTATCACCCGTATTGCTGACTAATTGTGAAACTTGGTTCTCTCTGCTATCCACTGGATTTGAGGTCTCAGCACTTTTTTTTCAAATCACATTAAGGGCTTTTCCAACGAAAAATCTTAATCCCCACATCTTTATGCCAAGGTCCAAATTTTGATGACCAGGTATCAGCATTCCTGTAGCCAGGAAGGAGGAGGGCCACCACTTCTGGTCCAACTATAGCTGATTTTTGAAGCTGTTTTGAAAGGTCATGTGGTTTAAAACTCTGACACACTTACCAGGCCTGTACTTCTGTGGTTTTTTCTCATATTCTTTTCTAGATGTGCTTCAGTACTATGTACATTTTCAGAGATTAAAAAAAAAACCTTCAAAAATTTTTTATTTTAAAATTTATTTTACAACATTATATGAGGCTTAAGTCTTTAAAAAAATTGTATTTTTTTAATTTTAAAAATCAGAAATTTAAAAAACTTAAAAAAAATGAAATACAATAATAGACTCCACAGGATGGTAAAATATACTAAGAATTGGTTTATTTTAGTTTGAAGATTATTCTTTCCAAGAACAGGTAGATTTAGAAGAAAGGCTGAGACCATATCAGCATCTACAGAGTGCAGCAGCTACTGACCACCATTAAAACCTTTGGCTTATAGATGACTTCCTTGAGTTACAGGTGGGACAGCACTGCTGAGTCTCAATCCAGGCATGGGGCCAGTTTACAGCAGGCTCTGAACATCATCTCTCAGGACAGCAGCCTTCCAGAGTGTCTATGATTGCACAATTCAGTGTCTTCTACTGCTCCATATGAGATACCTCTGCCTGTGCTGATTCTACAGGAAGCATTTCCAAGCCTAGTTAATGTGAAAGCCCAGAGATACTTTTATCTCTGAGAGGCAAAGTCTCAATGTGGCCAAAACGATGCTTTACAATAGTAGAAACCTATTTAAACCTACCTCCTCTTACTGGCATCCTGTCCAGACTCAGACTCGTATGTGAGGTGGGTGGTGGGGGTGATTCTTGTTTCCTCTTCCTTTCCAGGGTTGACAGCCTTGCTCAGTTTTTTTCTGAAGCACGTGGTTGTCATTACCTGCATGTTGCTGTCAGAAACTCTGTTCCTAATACTCAGAGCATTGGTCCAGAGCTTCCCTGGATCTCTCTAAAAAGCCTTTCCCCAGCTTTCCTGATTACCTAAGACATTCCTGTGGAGGAGAACTTAATCCAAAAGCATGATTGCAGGAGGAGACAGGGCCAATGGACCCTGGACTTACTTGGCACCACACTTATTACCCAAAAGAAAGATTAAACAGCTATTTAGAACTGTTGAACTGTCTCTTGAAGAGCCATCCTTTCCTAATTAAAGGTAGCAGGAAAATAAAATTATTTGTCCTTCTGCTGTCATTAGCACTGAGCTCTGCAGAGGAAAGGCTGCCCATAGAGAGATCTTTAGCTCATGCTTCTGTAGACAATATCCTCCAGAAAGAAGGTTAACATTGCTTCACTTTTATTGCTCTAAAACTGAGAGGGCTGCAAAACCCAACCTAAAGCACAGCTTTGTTTTATCTGAACCCTGCTGCAAACCAGTCCATTAATAAAGTAATTGGGCATAGCCTGAGCAAATTGGAATCACACCTTACTTATATTCAGCTGCTAATGTGCTTGTTCTCTGAGGGCTGGAAGACTGAGCTGCCATGCAGCAGGGTGGGACTCACCAGAAAGGACTACGTTGTGCAGGCTGGACTGTGAGCCAAAATAGCAGCCGCCTCTGTCAAGATGAGGACAGTCCATTTGCTTGTCTTTGGGGGACTTTGCAGGACAGAAATGCTTTGGTTTGTTATTTGCAGAATAAACCACAGAGCGGCTTTCTGCTGAAAGGCTCCTTCATATTAGGGCTGGAAGAAAATAGGAAGGAAAACAAGAAGGAAAACTTGAAAAGCAGGGAGAAACAAGGATACAGGGGAAGTGTCCTGTCCTGCAGGTCTGCCTCACCCCACTCTGCTGCCTTGGCTTTACCCTGCCCTTTGTTGTGTTTCCTGCCTCTCCTGCTGGCACAGCTGAGGTGATGTGCCTGCATGCAGTCTGTTAGCAGGGGCAGGGTGTCAGCCAGGATCTGCTGCTGCTGCCTCAGGACGTGGGAGAGCCCGCAGAATCTTCTGATTGAAAGACCAGTAGGGCAGTACCTGGGATTGCAGGAATTGCACTTGTCCCTGCCAAAACCAGACTAAAAACAACCTGCCCCTGAGGTGATAGCTGGCAACAATACCAGCCTATGGACTGCGTGTCTTTCATCATCCCTGTGAATTTGGAAGGTAAGGTGGCACATGGCTGGGCACCCAGCTACATATTCAGACCAAATATTCAAGCAGCAGCCCCAAGTTAGCTCCGGAAGGTGCTTTCCGCACTCTAAAACTGCAGTTGGGCTTTTCTTTTCTCCTAGCCCCAGTCCTGGGCTGAGCCTTAGACAAGGCACACATGTTCTCCTCCAACTACAGAGCCCTCCAAGACAAGCCTAGCATCATCCCTGCCTTACTTGGATTTTTCATTTACTTTAGATCCTTTCCGGTTCCCCTACAGATACAACTCTGGCTCTTCTCTTTGTCTTACCTATTTCATTTGAGAAATCAGTGATAGGAAGGAAGAGGTTGGTTTTCTCATGGAAAATTAAGTATTCATTTCAGACAGCCCCCTTAGTACCCGCAGAATGAGCATCAGAGGGCACTGGGTCTTTGACCTTTTGCCTGTTGTGCAGATTTTACTGCTCAGTCTTTTAAACACATTAACTTGGCACTGGCAGATAGCAAATCTCACAAAAAGTATGGGGAGACTGAGGTCAGCACAGGTGAGGAAGTTAATTCAGTAACACAAAACTGACTTTTGTGATGTATTGGTGGCTTCCATAATATCTCCGTCTGAAACTGCTCAGACAAAGTGTCACAGACTTAAATTACAGAGTAGGGTTTGGAAATGAGGAGAAAGAAGTGTTATAATCCCTATAATGAGGATTTTGCAGGCTAAGGGAAATAAATACTTGAACATTAAAATGATTCCAAAACAAACCCACAGTCCTGGGTTTTTAAGCCTTCACCAGGTTGAAACCCTTTTAGGTAGCAAGGCTAAAACGGTACCAGTGACCTGCAGTTTGCTTCAGTCTCTCTGCTCTTGTACTTTCATCCTGGAAAGGAAGTTTCTGGCTCTCACAGCAGATCTCTGCTCAGCTTTCTTATCCATTTCTTTCCAGGAACCTTTTGTTCTTTCTGAGGGCAACAGTCAATAGTTAGCTAATACTGCAGAGACCTACTTCTTCTTGTCATAAAACAAAAGAAAATACTATTGGCAATTTCTTCTAAATTGGAAGTTACAAAATCAGGAGGAAAAGGAAATCAGTACTTTTATTTTGATACAATGGAAAGGTTTAAAAGACAAACTCAAATCTATTTATAAAATATTCTGGTGCCTAGTCCTGCAGCATAATATGGCATATACATCTATTGATCACCTGCTGGAGAGTAGCAGAATTGTGTCCTTAAAAAAATGGAATTTTCTCTCCTTTCAGATAATGAACAGCTTCCAGAATGGAGCTGTGACCAAGAGGTTTAGAGGTTGGTACAGGATTAAGAAAAAATTATCAACTAGGAAGGAAAAGTAAAGGAATTTGTCTGGGGAAGAAAATGGCCTGTAAAAGCTGTACAAAAGCATAGTCAATTAACTGCTGGAATGACTAATTTCCAGGTGGGTGGATCTGAGCAAACTGCAGAAACCTGTGTTAAACCCCAAGGCTCTGCTCCCAGCATGTGGGAGTGGTACCTCAGCAAGGGACCCAAAAGCATGAGCACATCTGCTGGGGAGCTTTATGACACAGTCAACAGGGCATGGCCCACGGGAGGCCAGGCAAGCCCTGAACCTCCCCTGGGCTGCAGTCGTGAACCTTTTTTAGCAAGATAGGGACCTCAATCCTCCCCTCCAGGTGCCTGAGCAGGAGCCAGCTTTTTAAAAATTTTTATTTTAAAGCTTCTCTGAGCACTGCTGAATGATTAAGGTAGGGGAGATGTGCAGGACTTTCAGAAAATCAGGACTTTCACTCTGCTGGTGGTGGGTTTGAGCATCACCTGCTGTTTCACAGGGCAGGAGGAGGAGATGCTCCCTTCAGGGAAGAAGATGAGGATAAGAAGGATGAGGAGGAGAAGGAATAGGAGGAGGAGAAAATGATGGAGGAGATGCTCCCTCTCCTCCTCTGCTTGCACCTTTTCAGCCTGTTTCAGAGAACATTGTCCAAGAGAGAGAACCAGAGCAGTGACCATACTTCTACTGTTCAGTTGTTTGGGAACTCACCTGGCAAGAAACATCTTTTCAATTATGTCAGTTGCGTTTTAGTATTAAATAGTTAATAAAACAGAGAATGTGTCTCTGGGACACAGACACCTGCAGGACTGGCCATGTACTCCATCTACCTATAGAGATGTGCTGCTTCTCATGCACACTTTTTCAGGGCTTCTCAGCCTCACTAGCCTCTGCCACGATGGGGGGAGTCAGTGTCAGGTGCCCTGGGCCTCCTGCTATTTGGTGCGCACAGCTGGCGTGGGTGTGTTTCACTCAAGGAAAAATTTGAACACAATTTCCCAGCTCTTACTGGAGCATTTCACAGTGAGACTGTTACATAAAAGACAGGTAACATCTCCTCCTCCTCCCCTGCCTGCCTTTTGTAAGGAAACCAGCAGCTAGAATGTATTTTGTGAAGAGCTTGATCTTGACACTCTTGGTCAAGTGTTGAAAGTGCACATTACTAGTTCAGGATGCTCAGAGGGTTTGGGGAAAGAAATCTTCCAGTTGTCAGCCCCAAATTGGGTTTACTGGGGAGATAAACAGTGTACTTGACTGGGTGAATTTTTTTTTTTTGATGAGCCTCAGTGAACTTAAAGGTAAAATAATGAGGAATATTCCCAGCCAAAACAGCAGCATAAGTGACCACGAGTGACTTAAAGGTTAGGTAACATCATGCCTGTTTTCTCCTGTATACACTCAGAAATCAGATTTCAACATGTCATTTTAAAAATTGAAGAGTCTTGACAGTAGTCCACTAGATTTCAAAATAACAACTACAGATACTGGAGTATCTTAATCTATAGAATTGATCTGATGTTAATATGAATTTATATTTTTTCTGTATTATAAAAATACCTGTTGGCTGATTAGCTGCTTAGCTGGCTTTCTCACCTCTGCCTTTAAGACTTGGTTAATTTGGACTTCATCACAAATTATAATTTCCCATATTGTCATTTGCTGGTAATATATTCTCCCATATCTTTTTTTTCCTTTCAGATAGCTAAGTCAAACATGCACAAGCCACAACTGTTAGCTTACATATTCCAAGCTGCCTTTTGTGTTGTCTTTTCCTTTCTCTTACAGCTGCCTATACCATTTCTGAAAATATCTCATTGTACATAAGATGTTGAGGCCTAAAAGTTGGGATTAAATGGCAGGTATAAAACCAGGTCTACTCTCAATGTAGCTTGAACCTTGAATTACAAAAGTTTACTGAGGGAAGGAAATACACGCTATATTCTGTGTAAACTGTAAGTTCATGGTGAAAATTAATAATACTGGGAAAGAAAATTAATGGATTTAAAGATACTAAAGTGACTCTGTTCAGATGCTTTTAGGTTAAATAATATATTCTGAAAAGTCACTTTTGTTCTATGATAAGGTGGGAGCTATATGTTAATTTCTTTTATTCCTGGATCATTTTCTTTCTGAGGTGTCATCGAGTTGAGTTTTCAGCACTACATTGAAATGAATATTCATCACAGAGTTACAGCTTTTGAAAAATCTGTAGGGAAAAAGAAAAAAAACCTCCAAACCCCTTTTCTTCCCCCTCTTCATGCAGCTCTGAACATGCACAGCTCCCTTGGGTTAGCAAAGCAGCACACAGCATCTGTGTGCTTCTGGGCACGGGCTTTGAGCTCTCCATGGGTCTCCCTCATGTGGGACCAAGGGGTCAATACACAAATGTAAGAGTTTTGAGGGTTGGGGGCTGCAGGAACAACGAGAACAAGGAGGGGTATCCCTGGTACTCCCTCAAGGAGACAAAGGTACTTGAGCTTATCATAGTCAGTCAGAACCCCTCTTGGGAGGTGGAGCAGTGACAGAGCAGCTTTGGGCTGCTCTGAGCAGTCCTCCAGCACTGAAAAAACCTACAGATTATCAGGAAAATGGACAAAATGGCATTAATAGATGAGTGAAATGGTATGGATGTTGGACTGGGGGCAGGAAGTTTATGAAATAAGAGTGAAATGTAAGGTATGTCACAGCTCTCCCTGCTCAGTAGTGTGGCTTTAAAAATATGATAGATAAAATGGAATAACAAGGTGAATCCCTTCGCTCACAAGACAGGTGGAGCTTTATATCAGCATTCTCTTTAAGAGCTATGTTTTAAAAGCTATTTCAGTGCTGTGGAAAACAACACTGCAATACATTGCACAGGGGGTTTGCCATTTGCAAGTAAGGGGAAACTCTTTCCCAAGGATGAAACTGGACTGGTGCAGCTGAACCCTTCCAAAAGCTCAGGAAATGGAACCTCTACCTGACCCTTGGCTCCTGCTGCTTCCCCTGCAATCAGTGAAATGCCTTTGATGGGACATACAGTATTTCTCCAGACATAAAATTGCCATTTTATTGACATAAAATGATGTTATGAACACTTCTGATGTTTTTTTTTTTTTTTCTAATTTCAACCCAGATTCTTTCCATTCTACCTTCATAATGATACATGGACTTTTGGGCTCAATGAGTAATAAAAAAAGCTGTATTTAGTGCCACATAGTGGCAAAAACCGAAAAATTCAGTGATGATGGATATTCTGAAGCGATGCAGAACATAAGATTTTAATGCTAAACTTGTAAGAGTAAAAATACATTTCAAAAAAATTAGGATCAATTTGTGATATGTATCACCAAGATTTCATCATCTGAGGATGTTTTATACCACTAGCTAGGTAAATGTGCAGTGTAGGAAATTTGCCTCTATATTTAGAATTATCTTGCTTTGAAACAAGCAGAGAATTTTGCTCATTTATAGCCTTGACAAAATGTTGAGGGATGTGATAGTGGAATCTGTCCTCACAAGTGGGGAGCAGCACAGCAGCCATGGGGCAGAGCCATGCTGGATTAGAGCTGTAATGATATCTCAAAAAATGGAAATATTATGCAGCAGTCTCTGAAGAAAAGGCTAATTTGGGATCCCCGGTTTGGGGAGACTTTTGTACATTTTGGTGATGAGTAGTTTTCTTGCTCAGGTAACGCAGAAAAATATTACTGCTGTCAGTAACACAGGTGATGGTACTTCTGCAAGTGTAATGGATGTGTTGCAATTCATCTCCAGCTATCCAGCACCAGAGCAAGCTAGATGAAATACTTGTAATAGTTAAAACAGGCCGAACTAAACTAGTAAGACAAAATTTTCCCATCAAGTTCCCCAAAAGATGAATACATCTAAACAACGTATGTTTGTATAGGGTTACGAATGGATCAAACCTATGGCATAACTTCAGATTCAGAAAACACAGTGAAACTGAGCTCCTGTTGCTGCTTTTGCTGTGCTGCATGATCTTCCAGGGGCTCCAGAGTGTGCAGGGACTGGTGGCACCTCCACCTACACACCACGTTTGCACGTGCAGTTGGACAGGGAAGTATTTGGCTGCTGGCATAGGATAGGAATAGCACTCAACAGTACTGTTCTGTAGATAAAGGAACTAAATTTAATGTTTTTGCAGTTTGCATTGGGATGCTCACCTGCAAAGTGCTTCAAAATATAAATTTGATTCTCTATACAGTCTTGCTCCAATTGCAGCGTTCAGCTGATGTCTGTTTCCTGCTCCTCTGAAAACAAATTCTCCCACTTCCCCACACAAACATTTCTCAGGTAAGGAAGCAACAATTGCTGCCCCTTCTGCTTCAGGCAAAAATATTATGGCACACTATTTGGGAGGGTATTTCAATTTATTTTAAAGTAATATCAATATATTGGTACGAAAGTCTTACGGTGTCATAGGAAACAAACCTATGTGATCTGGGTGAGATGGCTCACTAGCACACAAAACTGCATGGAATCCTCCATGCTGAAAAAAACCCAAAATAGTCGTTTGGGTTTTTTTCCTTGTTTTAACCAAGTAGGAATCTACAAGGCATCCCTGCAAAACCACAGAGCTGAGAGTACCAAACAGGCTCAAAGGTAGTGCCAGTGAGGCCTGTCCTGTACAGCTATGGTGGCACACGTGTGGATTTGGGCTGCATCCCAGAGATGCTGATGTATAAAAACAGCCTCCAGCTGATTCATGGCTCCAGCAGCCCTTATTCTTGTGCACCTTCTGCACTGGGATGAATATTGAGCCTTTTGGCTAAGGAAATAATTTAAAACAAGAGAGAGGGAGAAACTACTCCATGTGAGCTAGTGGGAGTCATTAAACCCAGGCTGTTCCACAAATGAGAAGAAATTAGCATTCAGGATAGGGAATGAATTCAGTAGGGTTTATTTTCACAGTCCAGCATGCTTGCAAACTTCGCAGCAGTACATGGAAGGAGTGAAGGGATCCATATCACTAGCATATGGAGCACAGGCAAAGACAGCTTATGTGACTAGTTTGACAACTATTTGGCTGCATTCTGCTCAAAATATTTGTGACAGCAGCAAGTCAGAGCTGCCACAAAGATGACAAATTCTTTGAAGTCCACTTGGGAATCTCCGTTTTCATCCAGGTTCTTGAAGACTTTATTAATAGCATCCTTGTCCTTCCCAGACTGCAAAAGAAAAAGAGCAGGTTGAGGTGAGAGGATGGATAACCACAGTGCAGCAACATCTCCACCCACACCCAGAACGAGGTCCTTGGTTGGACTCTGGGCACTGGTAAGGTCCCTTGTGTTTCCACTGCCTGCACAGCAGCAGCGAGTACCAATAGCCTATGCTCCTGGGTGTGTTACACCTGAGAGCTGTGGTCATGCACTGTCACAGAGAGGCATGTTTGCTACATTTAAAACAGCATTTATCACCATTAAAACTGTGTAACATGAGGCCCTGAGGACACTATTCAGATGAGTCAAATGTCATGAGCTCCCCATCCATTCTCCTGGAAAGGTTCAACTGGAGCTCAGGCAGTTTGCAGTTTAGCAAAAAGATACTTCCCTGGGGCAAATGTCAAATTTAAGCTTCATTGGATACTTCCACCTCAGAAAAGATGTGAACAGCCTCAAAAGTGCTTTGACTGCTGCCACTGGCCTTATGGCCCAGCAGAAACTGCTCACACGAGCTGGTGGCTGGGAAGGCGCCTCCTGAAGCCTGCAGGATGCTGACCTTGAGTTAATACAGCAAATATTTTTCTATCTATCTATTTCTAATCTATTTCTGTCGTTATTCTTCTAAGTTGCCATTATTTTGATGGAATGACTGAACACAGTCATCAGTCACAGCCAGCACGGCTTTGTGAGAGGAAAGTCCTGCTTATCAAACCTGATTAACTCTTATGACAAAGTAACCCACCTAGTTGTTCAAGGGAAGCCAGTTGATACCACATTTTTGGTTTTCAGTAAAGTTTTGATACTGTCTCTCACAGAAACATATTTAACTATTAGAGAGTGTCCAAAGGAGGGCAGTGAAGATGGTTAAAGGCCTTGAGGGGAAGTCATGTGAGGAGTGGCTGAGGTCCTTGGTCTGCGCAGCCTGGAGAGAGAGACTGAGGGAGATCTCACTGCAGTCTGCAACTTCCCGGTGAGGGGAAGAGGAGCGGCAGACACTGATCTCTCTGGTGACACTGACAGGGCCCCAGGGAATGGCCTGAAGATGTGTCAGGGGAGGCTCATGTTGGATATCANCTCATGTTGGATATCAGGAAAAGGCTCT